>JACCGJ010023893.1:0-14653 GCA_013407085.1 Atriophallophorus winterbourni | reverse complement strand
ATACCTGTTGAGCTCATGTATGGCTTGAGCCAGATTGCCAGCTTGATACAGCGTTCGAACGTTCCAGCAACCAAGTCTTATCGTTATTTTCGGCGCAAGGAGATCGGCCATCGGGGTGGAAACTTCCTTTCGGCTTTCATCTCCATCCGTCATGGGACCTTTCGTAAGGTTCGCGTCACTCCTGTAGCCATTGTTGAGTAGAATTTTCGGATCTGTTGCCATCGTTTCCGTAGCAACGTAGCTTTTACGGGATAGGGTTGCTAGCCCTAAGCCCAACCCTCCTCCTTTCTCAGACGGGCTTGGGACCGTCCATGGCGGAGTTTGCGTTTTAATACAAACTCTCTACATAATGAAACCTTATTATTGAAAAGGCTTCTACTTGGTTTGTTGTCCTCTGTCATTCTCTGCATCTGGTCTTGACCACGGGATTCAACTGAAGCGGCATGGTGTTTTAAGACATTCGCCTTTTAATCGAGGTGTCCAGAGTTCGAACACTTGCATTTGCTCACGTTTTTGAAAACAAATTATGCTTAGAACTGTAAGATTTCGCTCTCATCCCAACACCTACTCTCCACAACCGGATACTGGCTGTTCGCCGTCCTCAAGCGTAGACAAAATGCTTAAGTTATGAAGTGTAATTGCTGGGTTATGTGTGCTTAACCTGGAATCACACTGTCATTCTTTATTTTAACATCGTGGTTTTTTGTAAGAACCGTATTCAGAAGTGGCATTTAATTAAAATTTCGTTTAAACTTAATCTTTTAATTTCACCCTATTAAATTGTAACGTGAGCAACGAAACTAGGCGACAATTAACTACAAAAGAGCAGCACCGCATCCGGTTCGGGAATTATCACTTCTACAGATTCGTACGAGGGGAACCACAGATGAACAATGACACTACAAGTGTCTCCGAGGAGGTGCTAACAAATAAGAACACTGTATCGAGTTGTTTTAACTCGTCACGCTTGTTGCTCCTTCTAGTCACCAACATTAGGCTTCCGGTGTCTTCTCTACGTTCACTCGTGCCGCGAAAAAGTACTTGTCTAAAATCGTGATTGTCATATCGATAGCTTCGGATCATCATCTAGGATTACTGATAGCATCTGCCAAAGTTTTTGATATTTTAAATAGGTAGACAAGATTAAACAGCTGATTTAACTTACAACACGAGCGACAATTGCACAAACTCCCAAGGCGAAATCCAAGTCGGCAAAACCCGTGTTTGAACGAATCCGCTGTTTGGTCTGAGCACCGTATGTTTGATGAACAACAGCTGCGGTGGATTTACTTTGTGTAAACCTTAGTTTGAAAAACAACCTGCACAAAAAAGTGGTCTACCAATCAGACCACCGCTTTCTGTTGCACATCAGTGATCAATTTTAGTTGAATACATGAACTGAGATGTTTACGATAAAGGTGGATTAATAGCAATGTAGTCACGAACAGATTTAGTATTTGCGATTCAATAACAAAACAAAAATCTCATTTACATGCGTTTGCATCACGCACACCCCACGACGGGTTTCGTACTGTTTGCGCTCATCACGTAGGGATTGTGATCCTTTTGTTCGTAGATGATGTCCAAGTAACAAGCTATTCGTTACGCAACCACAAAAATCTGCATCAGGTTTGTCGGTGAAACGCTTATCATAAAATAGTATTAAAATTCAAGTTAAAATTGTAAGTCACAAATTGATAAGGTTGATTGTTTGGAATTATTATCAAACGCAAATCATACTTGTACATTTGGGCATATAATGATTTTTAAAGCGTTAAGATTATCAGATATTACCACTTGAGTAGGTGAGCTGTTCCGCAATTTCACAGTGCGAACAGAAAATGCGTATTTGCCACAAATTTACAGGCTATGCATTTGGTGATCGAACACTTTCGTATTATGAGAGAGAGATGTAATTAATGCCTGCATGGATGGGCTGTTTGAGTGAGTGCTGGCCGAATGAAATGAGTTCTCCTCGTTGTAATTTGTATTCGGTATAATGTAGATCTATGCTGTCATCCCCTCGACAGGTTAAGGCTTAGAGTTGTTCTGAATACTATTCGATGTGCTGGATTCGGATGGATGTGATTCAGGTATCCTGAACGAAACATCTATCTAGTCGCACAATGCATTTTCACCCATATATCCTCCAATCATCATTACCACAGTAATTTCCGTCACCGTTTTTCAAATGTTTGCGGTCGTAATTTATGGTGGCTATACGGAGTAAGCTAAATTGTACAGAAAATTGGAAATATTCATATCGAGCAATCGCATGAAGCCATCTACCTACCATTGTGCCCCATCAATGAGTTCAAAATACGAGGGTTCTCGAACATGTTCAGTTCGGTGTACACAATACGATGAAATTCACAATTTTTCCCGTACAAAGGGTAAGTTCTGTTTCAGCTGCCCTGAACACAATCAGAAATAAAGAGTTCTTGCAAAGCAACGGTAACCATCGAAAACTTACTAATTCGGCGTTATTTTAGGCATGCCCAGGACAGCACTCAAAGGTAATAGAAATATAGAAACCCGAGGAAGATATAAAAGATATGGTTGTGACATGGAAAAACTGTACACCTGAAATACAGATAGAGATTCATCTACAACACAATCTCCCTACCTTGTCTGTCGCTGATACCTTTATTCTCTACGTGTTTGCATTCTTTGGAATACTATCACCGAATCTATTGTTACCGCTACTAACTCTGAGACATTTATTTTGTATTCCGATAGATTTGTTACAATACGACTTGACCGTGAATGTGCGTTAACTCACGGTGAACATTCAGTTTTACTTTACACGATATTAGGTGGAACAATTGCAGTTGATTGAAATTTTTTTAATATTTTTCTGAAAGATTATTTAATATTCAATGGTAATTATAATTGAAAATGCCTATTGTCAGAATAAATACTTGAATATTGCATGCTAATTGTTGAAAGATATCCAACGATAATTGCGCAAATTTCAGCGTTGCTGTGAGGCTGATCGTACAAGACCAAAATGATCGATTGCATGCGATGTAGACCAGGGTAAAATATTTAACTACTTCATTCAACCTAACACAAAACCTAACAAATGTTTCGTTGAAAGCGCCTAGTTTCAGCCAGTGTCGAAAAGCTGTACGTTAAGTTAGGGCATTGCAATATCTTGTGATGTTACATAACCCTTTGTTTCTTATGGCGTTAACCTTGAAACTTAATGTTTCTTCAACGCTTAAGCTGATTAGACATGTTGTACCTTTTTCGTACTTGTTTCACACCTTGTTTTAACTGGGTGTTCAATGTGAGATTTTTCCATTAGAAGCTTTTGAAATTTGTGACTTATGGACCTACCAGCATTCTGTGTCTGAGTCATCAATCATTTCTGCGTGCTGAATCGACAAGACTTGATCACACTGAATCAAATGTGTCGATGAGTATCCATTGTGTTTGAGAAGACTACCATGCTGAACTGACACCCATAAAGCTATTTGAATGTTCATGAGATGTGAGTCATGAGTAGGCTGGGTCACAATCATTTTTACTTCGCACACTTAATCCGGTGTGCCGAAGACGGCTGCTGAGATATTCACTGACCCATGGCCATCGTTAACTAAGGGTTATACCAGACCACGTGGTGTTTGAGCTACATTAGCCGCAACCTGCAGAATGTACTCAAACTATTCACGACAACAATGAACTCAATCGAAATTAAATGAAACAAAATACGTCTGTGAGATTATTGATGTCAAATTGTCGATAAAAATATGAAGAAGATTAGGTTAGTGTGAGAGCAACTGAGATGTTCAGCAAGGGAAAGAACCGGATGCAGAACCCTGGCGGATGGCATATCGTGAAGGTACAAAGTGCTTCAGGGACAAGGGCAAATCTTGAGCTTATATAAGATAAGCAGAACATCACTTTTCGGAACAACACAAGAGACGGAAGCGCCGAAATGTTTGACAACATTTCTCACGACAACTGTTTGAGCGTGGGTTGAACTTTGTAATGTGTTTAGCGCCTTGAGTGCTTTGACTAAGAATCACATTGTGATTCTGTGTCTGAACATCGTGGTTCGTTGTACGAACCCTATATAACAGTGGCATACAAGCATAACTTTGTTCATGTAACATGTTGTTTGTGAGTATCACCGCGCCCTGAATCTTTATGGGAGACGGGTGGGGAAGTGGCAACCGTTACTCTCGTTCCTCGTGCATTTGTTGCTGGAAACCACGGTTGAATTTGATTAGAGATGACCGTGAAATATCATTGTAGAACCACTGCGCCCAACTTATGTGATACGTGTTTGATGATTGTGATTATGCACATTTCCATCATCGTGGATGAAGTCCCACGTGAAAATGTTTCCAAAATATGTCGCAGCGTACATATTGTTCCCAAAATCCCGCTTGAAAATGACTTCACAATACAATCTGTTGGTAATTCGACCACATACCCAGAATCCAAGCTTTTTTCAGACATCGTCCTGGCCAAAACAGTGCGCCCAAATTCGTATATGTAATCTAAACATTATCTGTTTCTGATGAAGAAAAAATGAAGTGGAAAATAATTTCAATCCGGTACACGAGTTTTACTTGGTAACCACTGTTTCTGTATTTTTTTCTTCAATATACGAAGCACATTACCCAGACTTCATGCGTCAAGAATTTAGATTTATGTTTGGTTGTGGTAAATTGATTTGATATTTGTTGTCCTCGATTTCACGAGAAAAAAACCAAGAGTATCACGTGACCATACTCGCTTAGAAAACAATTGTTAATTAAACCAAAAGACGGTTGTTTTTCGAAAAATCGATGTGTTTCATGCATATTTTACGCGCGGAAATTGTAAATTGTCCGCTGTCAAATTTTACAAAATCTTGCAATTCCGTCTTGTTTTTGAGGCTGCAAAATAAAGATCGAGACATTTCGTGATCTTTGAAAAAACACTTGAATAAAATATAATATTCGCTCTGTGAAATCGATAATTACTTGTAATATCTATCATTGGAACTTTAAAATACTACATAGACAAATCCAACTGTAAGAAGTTACACACTGCGCCACATAGATTAGACGTGAGGGCTTACCCTGCTTCCCGTTCGCTTTTCCTTGCCCTGACATGACATCACAAACTATCATCAATTGCCTTCTGGTAGTTTTCACAACATTTGGCACGCCGGGTTTTATACACTCTGATCGCGGTTCCTCTTTCATGTCTAATGAACTAAGACAATTCCTTCACAACAATGGCATCGCTACTAGCCGTACAACGCCATATAATCCACAGCGCAACGGTCAAGTGGAACGGCTTAATGGCACTTTATGGAAGTCGATTCTACTCAATTAGAAAATCCAGTGGTCTCCTTACGGCCAATGGAGACGGTCCTCTAGATGCACTGCGCTCAATTCGGTCGTCTACTGTGCAACGCAAAACAAACACCACACCGCTCCGATTTTCCAACTACCCGACCCGTTACTCTGTTACCATGGATTTCAAAATTACTTGAGACTCATTGTTGACGATCTAAATGAAACACTTCGAGAATAATCAGTTGCTTTCGAGGAACCAGCATGGATTCATACGAAATTATCATGTTTTGCTAATTACTGGTAACTAGATGATTGGACTAAATCGGTAGATAAGGACAAGCAATACACGCGTGCTACTTGGATATTTCAATGCATTCGATCGTGTTGACCATTCCCTACTACTGCGAAGCTTGAAAGGCTTGGTATCACTGGAAAGTTGCTGAATTGGCTAAATGACTACCTAAACAAATCGCACTAACCAGGTACGTGTTGATGGTGCATTATCCAAACCAATTGCAGCAACTAGCGGGAGTTCCCCAAGGCTCAGTCCTTGGTCTCGATCCTCTTTCTGGTTTATGTCAATGATACCGGAAATTGTTCGATGTAACATTCGTTATTTGCGGACGACATAAAGATTTGGCGCAGCATTCGTAGTCCAGAAGACTGTCTGCTATTACACAGGATCTTGAATGCGCTTCACAGCTGGTCGTTGAAGAACAAACTGCCGTTTAACTTCAACAAATGCAGGATCATGAATGTGGGGAATCGAGTAGAGTTCACATATCACATAGGTTCGCATGTCCTTGAAATTGCAGTGAAGAAAAAGATTTGGGTGTCTGGATATGCTCCAGTTTAAAAACATCACTTCAAACTAACAGTGCCTTTAAAAAAGCAACACGTCTTTCTAAATCTACTCAAACGTGTATTTGGGAAATTTTCGCCCAAGATATTCCCAAGGATCATGAATACATACTTGAGACCAGTCATGGAATACGGTGTGCAGTCATGGTCTCCGTGGCTCAAGAGGGATGTGGAACTTATGCAGCGAATCTATCACCGCTCAACGAAACTAGTTCTCAGCATCCGAAACAAACCATATAAAGAAAGGATAGCTCAACTGAATCTGTTCGACTTTCCCTATCGACGAATCAGAGGAGACCTTATCTTACTTTACAAAACGTTTCATACCCCGAACCATCCTTACAGGATTATTCACGCGAAGAAATACGAGGAATTATCGGACCCATGAATATGTGCTGGTCGTACCCCATTCCCGTCTGAACTGTAGAAGGTATTTTTACTCTGTCCGTGTCTGTTTTTGCTTGGAACAGTTTACCTTCAACCGTTGCTCACGCCACTAACTTGCATGACTTTAAACGAAATTAGACGAATTTGTATTGCATTATTCGTTTCCAGAACACTTATATACTGTTTAATCTATGTTCTTATATTGTTTATACACTTAAATTTCAATTTTTACCATCCTCTGGTTGTTGTTAAGCTTGTTGCTTTTTAGACCATTAAAAACCTTGAATTACCTTGATGAATTACCACATGAACGCCTATCCGCATACAATCGTCAGTCAGCGACTGGTACTACCCTTCCTACGTGGCTAACTACACCCGGTATTGTGTTGCTCAAAAAACATTCCCGTGATTCCAAATACGATACTTGTGTTGATGAAGTTGAATTGTTAGAATGCAATCCGCAGTATGCCCACGTCCGTTTACCTGATGGTCGAGAAGATACAGTTTCAATCTGTCATATAGCTCCAAAAGGTAACGATTGTCTGCAGGCCACTCGCCCTACTAATCTTGAGCAACACACTCCTGTTACTCCTGACGAACATTCTTAAACTCCTGAATTCGGTGGTGATGATTGCGCAAAGTCACTCGCTCCTCGTTTAACTCAACCTGATGCAACTGAATCGAAACTCGAGGATCATATACAAAAACAACAAAGAGTTCATTCTTACAATTTACGCAACAGACAAGCATGATATTGCACATTTTTGTTTATCACCATACTCTCATTCATATTCGGCGGGGGAGAATGCTATGATTGAATTTTGCTGCTATATGCTTTATCACCATCTTCTAGTCTTATTGTAATACTCTTTCTCTTTGCAGCCACCATACTCCAATTGTGATTTGAATAAAGCCTAGCTTACAGGCAATCATTCTTCTCACTTGTTTGTTTGATCGATCAATCAGAACATGGTCAAGTTAATGTCGGAATTGTCATGACGAGAGTAGCGGGAGTCGCACTATTAGACGGAATCAACAGTCGACATTCCTCGATGAATTTAGGAATACAATCAATTTTAATGAACGTATAAAGCAGCACCATCACCGCAAACCTCTTGTATTATGTTTTCTGCCAACATAATACGATAAAAATTCATGCAACATCGACTCAACTCCTCAACGGATATCGACCGTATCACGCCAAAAGCAATGTGCGCAGCTGCCGACCAACTTTTCAAGCATGCAAATGACTATTTTGTTTTATGGCTATGAGTTTAACCCCTCTTAACATGTGTTTGGACACGTGATTGAACAGGTTCGTCATACCAGCCTTATCCAACAATGGCTTACAAGCTCAACTTGTTTACCATTCTTCCACTGTTTCAAGCGCATGCGGATCTCAATCTTACTGTCCCTACCTGATGAGTGCAAACAACACGAAACCGTTCGTGGGGTGTGTGATGGAAAAGCATGCAGATGACTATTCAGTTGGGTAACATTCGTACACATGGTAGATTGGGCAAAACAGAAATATTCAGAGGTTATTGAAAAAATAAATTATGAAATTTCATATTTTTTACAAATGACGGTAAATGTTTAAAACATAGAAAATGGGTTAATTGCACTTTGATCTGGTGCGAATAACACTGTTTATTCTTGATTAATTTTCAGCATGCAATTTCATACACAGTGAAGTGGATTGGGATTACACTTCATCGAGTCCCGGAGAGATGAGTGGTATCATCATTTTATTGAATTTCAACAGTTCTGAAAAGTAAATTCTCAAGAAATAAGTTATATGACAATTAAATTTTTTTAGTTAAAGAAACTAAAAGCTATTGATGCCGTATAAGTATAAATTATCTATAGTTGTATTAATATTAATTATCTTACTCAATTTTTTGCGGTGTTAAAAATGAGCTTAGTTGCTTTTTGCGTTTAGTCAGTGAAGTGCTCAGTTTTATATTATCGGGAAGTAAATTCCATAAACGAGAATATTTAGAAATAAAAAAATTTCTTTGTACATGAATGTGGATTTTCGGTATATATATTGTTGATATGGCGAAGATTATATACTTTAGAGTTTTTAAAATCTAATTTTAAATCAATGTCGATCATATCTTTTTACAATATTCGCTTCTAATCCTAGGATCTGGCATCTTCTTTTCTTACATGAATGCTTATCCGAACTGGTGGTAATTGATAGAGTGAAAGAACGTTGGATGCTTTCTTCAGCATATTTATCGGATCAAGTAATGTTGTTGAATATAATATTGGAGTAATCTAATAAAAGTAGTGTATGTGACTTGTAAAGTTCCAGCTTGCACTGTGGTGGAGAGTTAAATATATGATGTAAACCTATATTCTTTTGTATTTTAGATATCAAGTAGAAAATTTGTTCATGAATTGCAAGTGATCCAGAATATCGATAACCTATATCACGTACACACTGAGCTGGCTATAGGGGTGTATTATTTAAGACGATCGAATCTTTTGGTATGATACATTTGAAATTTATAAAAGAAGATTTATTGGTAGAGAACTCAAGACCGTTTCGAATACTCCATTGAAGTGGAGCCTCAAGGTCTTGGTTCAATTTCGATTTATATTCGCTAGTCTGGTTAGATGGAAAGGCTACGGCTACTTTTATATCATCTGCAAACAAAAACATCTTACAGTGTGTTATGACAGATAGTATATCGTTAATAAATATCAAGAAAATTAGCGAACCTAGAACGCTTCTTTGTATGACTCCACTCGGAATTGGCAAAGTTCTTGAACGGTAGCCATTTATGTCTACCGAAAAGGTGCGACTAGTGAAAAAAGATTTGAAGCATGAAAGTAGGTTTCCAGTAATACCTACAAAAGATAATTTTGCAAGGAATAGATTATGCCGGACGCTGTCAATGGCTTTATTATTATCAATGAAAACAACTGTGACTCCAAGGCCTGAATCTAGTGAATGTGTCACGTGATTTAAAAATTCTAGTTGACAAGTGATGCAAGATTTTCTGTTAAGAAATCCGTGCTGGTTTGATATGAAATAGTTTGGTGTCAAATATGCTAGGGTGGCCTGCCTGACAAGCTTCTCAAACATTCCAGCTAGAAATGGGCCGATAATTGGCAATATTATGTAGTGATCCGTACTTATTTTGAGGAATTACAACGAAATGTTTCCATTCTAAGTGGAAGGCTCCTTATTCGATAGACGCATTGAAGAGATAAATTAGTAATAAGAGGAAGTCTTTCAATCCCATTTCGCAAATAGCTGGTAAGAAACCTGTTCCGTCAGGTTTGTTAAAGATTGCAACTTGCTTCCAAACTTTAAGTATATCAGTGAGTTTAATTGTAATGGCTCTAACATATTGCACGAAGGGTGTGTATTTACCTCTGGATAAGAGTTATTATTATATGAAGCACTGAAAAATACAAGAAATTCTTCACGAACAGCAAAAGGCTCAGTTACTACTGTGCAATCATTATCCGTTTGATTTTGTTTAATGATGTAGCTTATTCTATCTGGCTTTCCCGATGTCCTAGCTTTCATTAATTTAGATATTGCTTTCTGTTTTTCACTGGATTTGAGGGCTGTAGACTCATCATAAATCAGTTTGTGGTTCACAATTTTTACTAGTGTGTCAGATAGTTCATACGCATGCAAAAGGGAAGAGATGTCATGCTTATTGAGAGCACATGATGTCAAATAATCAATACGCTTTTCTAACTTATGAGCTTTACTCAGTTTGGGGCGTCTAGTATGTTTACTAGTAAATTTCTGTATTAACTCCGCTAGTTTATTATGAAAGATTTCGGAAATTACATTAAAATTATCAGAAAGGAAAAAATCAGTCCATTCTTCGTTTTTAATGAGGTTTTCAAAAATTTTCCAGTCTATGTGACTAATTATACGTGGGTTTTAAGACCAGTCATTATGTCATTGAAATTTAATTCGAAACATATAATATCGTGAACTCTATTAAGAAATGATGGAGATACGTTTAGGTTAGAAGGTGTAGCAACTTGTAATTTCACTTTCTTTTTAATTGTACTTCCATTTCCATCAATGTTTGTTTTAATCAAACATTATTCCAGAATATACTTTTTCCGCGCGCGTTCCTCTTCTGCTTGATTTTCGTGGTGCTGCGTTATTGCGTGTTTGTGAATCACGACGGTTAACAGCAAAATTGACTTTCGTCACATTTTTCAGCATCGCCAATTCTAATTGCTGATCAACGTGATACACCGGAGTTCGGAACTGGAATATTTTGTGTGTGGATATTTGCACTGGACATTGAATTTTCACCTTTCGTGAGTTCGTTCCTTGTCTATCTTTTACTATAACATTTTCCTGTTATATTTTTTGCATTTATCCACTACATATTTGGTGAGCCCGACGTGATTCGCAAACACGCAATAACGCAGCACCACGAAAATTAAGCAGAAGAGGAACGCGCGCGGAAAAAGTATATTCTGGAATAATGTTTGATTAAAACAAACATTGATGGAAATGGAAGTACAATTAAAAAGAAAGTGAAATTACAAGTTGCTACAAAGGTGTGATATTAAGAGTGGAGACAAGGTCAAAGATATTTTCTTACGCGTTTGTTTTATCAACGAACTGTTCAAACCTAATAGTTTGGTGGTTTTGGAAAAAAGAATTTAGATTTATATCGGTGCTTTCTACTGGGTTAAGTTAAGGCATGTTAAACTCTCCTGCAATTAATTTATAGCGGAAAGGGTGGACAGAGGTGTGGAGTGGCTGTCAGCATAAATACACATTGTCTAATCAGAAGGATCTAGCTGTCAGTGTATCTATCTCTGTATTGTAATTCCCATGATGATTCATATGTTTGTTGAAGTGTAGTGAATACACATTTGTTGCTCTGATCTTGACTTTTCCACATGGTGACGAGGGTGATCGACGAGAAAACGTCGGATAGAACTGACAATGCCCGTTTTAGCGGCTTTAATGTTCAACGACCGGCAACACTCACAATGGAAGGTGATAAAGAATTGGCAGAGAGACGGAAACTGTGGAAGAAACAGTTTAGCAACTCTCGGACGTTGGCGAATCTGACGAATACCGATAAAGCGTATCAAATGGTGACGCTGAGGAATGCGCTTGGTGAACAGGCGACGAAGTTCATACAGTGTTTCACCTTTGATGAGAACGAAGACACAGACGACTGGGAAACAATCTTCGCGAAGCTCGATGAACATTGCCTCGGTCAAGTGAACGAGAGATGGAAACTGTGGAAGCAAGAGTTTAGCGACTTTCGGACGTTGGCGAATCTGACGAATACCGACAAACCGTATCAAATGGTGACGCTGAGGAATGCGTTTGGCGAACAGGCAACGAAGTTCATACAGTGTTTCACCTTTGATGAGAACGAAGATGCAGTAGTATTAGAAACAATCTTCGCGAAGCTCGAAGAATATTGCGTCGGTCAAGTGAACGATACATTTGATCGATATAAATTCAATGGTCGTGTCCAAGATGCCCATGAGCCGATCAAACATGAAAGAGATCCAGAGCCTCCAAACGAAATAAATTTGCGCAACCGAACAGTACGTAAGTTCATTTGAAAAACGGGAGGATGTGGAGTGGCTGTCAGCATAAATACTCATTGTCCAATCAGAAGGCAGTAGCTGTCAGTGTATCTATCTCTGTATTGTAATTCCCATGATGATTCATATGTTTGTTGACGTGTAGTGAATACACATGTGTCGCTCCGATCTTGACTTTTCTACAAGAGGCTTCTATGAAGCAATCGGTTAAGCGTTGAAGCCATGAAGAAGTAGTAGCCGATGGGTAATAAATGCATTCAATTGAGAGATCAAAAGCCGTAGTGCCAGCCAGATAGAACCTTCGATATGATCAAAGAGGGATAAAATGATGATGTTAGCCTGCAGGTTAGACTGAACATAAACAAGGCATCATCCTCCACTTTTTGAAACGCGGTTTTTCTTAAAATGTGGTAGTTTGGAATCAAAAGTTCATGATCTGATTGTTCCTTTTTGTCCAAGAGTTCGTTATCAGAATAATATCGGTTAGATTAGAGAGAAAATATGAACGTAAAGTTATTATCTCAGTAATTACGGATCGAGAATTGATAAGAATAAATCGAAGAAAAGCAGGGCTATGATCAGAGAATGCTTTATGTTGTAATTGATCATTATGTGCCGCAAGTTGGTGTATGGTAAAATCTTCCGTGGAGAAGTTTGAAAATTTCTCATATTTGAACAGGAAAACATAACAGGGTGAGTGTAAAATGAGTTTAAATATGCGAAATTGGTGGCGAGGGACCAGCTTTTATGGTTTAAAAATTCAGTGATGGATTGTAATAATTCAAAAATTGGCTTGGTTATTGTAAACTCGGTCGATGGAATTGCCATGTCAAGTTCCGATCTAACGGATTAAGCATTATACGTCGATTAAATTTGGGAGTATTTCTATTGTCAAAAGTTGAAGAATTCCTAATAGAAGTTGAGGAGGGCAATAAGGCACTAGTTTGTCAAAGCTTTGGCAATATGGTTCTTTTCCTTGAGTGAGAAGATGTAATACTTTTAAATGGAATAATGGTTTGTGTTGGATTATTGACTGGAGAAGGCGAATTTGGGGGTACTTTTAACTCTTGTGGCACCTCATCCGATTCCATCGTTTCTTTTCCATTGTTGGAAGATTCGGTGGAAAATTGATTGCATATTGAAAGTAAATCTCCGTAGCATTTGTGTAAGATCAGGTTTGATAAAAGCATTTTTAAATGTGAGAATCGATTTGAAAACAACCTCATGGGCTAAGATGCTTCTCGCAACTCGCATGCCTGAAGTCTCTGCATCTTTTCTCACTTACGCGCCGTCGTTTGAGAGGTGACTCAATTGAAGCCTTCAAGATCTTGAAGGGGTTAAGTGGCGTTATGATGAACGACTTCTTAGCCTCAAGACCCGAGCTGGGCACCCACGGACATCCACTCAAACCTGCGAAGAAGCGGTGTCGACTAGTCTCCCGGAAAAACGTTTTGGTCTCAGGGTGGTAAATTTCTGGATCAGGCTTCCAGGAGAACTTATATCCTGCAGTTCTGTCGCAAGGTTTAAGTAGGGTTTGTACCGCATGTGGGGTCAGCTTTTTTCTGAATATCCCCCCTAATGTCTACGCAACATTAGGTAGTTCACCATTTTTAGCGTTGTCTCGTAATAAAGTAAATGCTAGAGTTCTGTTTTTAAATACACAACTCTTCTTTAGCTCACTTCTCACCGTACTGGTGAAGAGAAATTCATTTTTATTTTTTCAGCATCATTCATAACGTGATGCTCCCTAAATACAACCCGTATAATCTCTTGGCTCCGTGATCGGCGAAGATTTCAAATAGACAAAAAGAATAAACGTTTTGGCAGTGGTGGGCGCTTCTCTGCAGCTTTGCACCGAAAGAAATTCTGGACGCTCGATTGGCTCGTTAGCCACTTACTGTCCTGTCCAACTGAACTGAACTGAACTGAACGGAACGGAATACTTTTCTATGAAGATACAAAGCGCACCGGGATGCATGTGCACGGTTTGCCGAAAATCTGTAAGTCCTAAGGCGAGTTCTGTCATGTGTTACGCCTGTTTGTTGAAAGTGCATGCAAAATGCGACAAATCGCTGACCTCGGATTTAATATCGATTATTAATGGAGATAATTGTCCTGGTGTCTGTCACGTTTGTCTGGTTTACAAGACCAAATCAACACCGTCGGCCTCGGCAACGAAAACCACTGAATATGATATTGAGACGCGTCTAAATGGAATGCAATCCAGTATACAAAAACTGAATGAACTGATAATAAACGTCATAAAAGCACCGTCGTTACCCGACTTAGAGGTTACTGCTGAATAGCCGGTAGATAATCCATAATACTCGAGCAGGCCACCATTTGTCGAGATAACCGCGCAGATCGCGACTAAAACGGGACGGGGAAGCGTTCGTTGGGATCAGTGACTCCTAGACTTAACGAAACCGAGAAAGGACTCAGAAAATCCACTACTAGAATGACTGATTCAAATAATAAAATAAAATCTGCGGGTGAAAACCTTAGCGGTATATGTACAAACGTGACCGAGTCGCAGG
>JACCGJ010023890.1:12500-13740 GCA_013407085.1 Atriophallophorus winterbourni | reverse complement strand
GCGGCGTTCCTTCTGGGAAGACCTGACTGCGCAGTGATCGGTTGGGAGACCGTGGACAGTTACCGGCTACCCCTTCCGAAAAATTCGTCGGGCACCCCTGCTTGTGAAAAAAGAACCAAGTCGCTTGTGTTCACATTGGATAAGTCCAGTCAGCAGGACGTGGCGGGATAGCCGAATGGTTAAGGCATCGGCCCCGCATCAGACGGTCCCGGGTTCAAATCCCTGACCAAGCACGGATATGCACTGCTGATGAGCTCTAATGAGAGCGAAACTCGAGTCCAGTGCTTCCTTTAATGGACTTCCTTGGGAAATTTCAAGCGAATTGGTACTCATGAGTAGCTGAAAACATTATAACTCTCCGAACCCCCTCTACTTGAAACCATAACGTGTTTCATGTATGTTTTATGTGTTTTTAACCGTTTGTTTTAGTGTTTATGCAAGTGTGTTCTGTGTGTTTCATGTGTTTGAACAAAATTTCGACAGTGACGCTCAGTCTGTTCCAGAGCAGGTTTACAAGTGTTTAAACGTGTTTCATGTATGTTTTATGTGTTTTTAACCGTTTGTTTTAGTGTTTATGCAAGTGTGTTCTGTGTGTTTCATGTGTTTGAACAAAATTTCGACAGTGACGCTCAGTCTGTTCCAGAGCAGGTTTACAAGTGTTTAAACGTGTTTCATGTATGTTTTATGTGTTTTTAACCGTTTGTTTTAGTGTTTATGCAAGTGTGTTCTGTGTGTTTCATGTGTTTGAACAAAATTTCGACAGTGACGCTCAGTCTGTTCCAGAGCAGGTTTACAAGTGTTTAAACGTGTGTTTCATGTATATTTTATGTGTTTCTGAACGTTTGTTTCAGTGTTAATGCAAGTGTGTTTTGTGTGTTTCATGTGTCTTTTTCACAGAAGGTTTACAAATGTTTAATCGTGTTTCATGTATGTTTCATGTGTTCTAGACTTTTTGTTTTAGTGTTGAAGCAAGTGTGTTTTGTGTGTTTCATGTGTTTGAACAAAATTTTGACAGTGACGCTCTGTCTGTCCCAGAGCAGGTTTACAAGTGTTTACTTGTAAGTTTACGTAAACCTGCTCTGGGACAGACAGACGTGTTTTTCGTGTGTTTCACTGTTTGTTTCAGTGTTTATGCAAGTGTGTTTTGTGTGTTTCATGTGTTTGCACAAAATTTTGACAGTGACGCTCTGTCTGTTCCAGAGCAGGTTTACAAAAGTTTAAACGTGTTTTATGTGTGTTT
>JACCGJ010023890.1:0-5000 GCA_013407085.1 Atriophallophorus winterbourni | reverse complement strand
ATGCGGGGCCGATGCCTTAACCATTCGGCTATCCCGCCACGTCCTGCTGACTGGACTTATCCAATGTGAACACAAGCGACTTGGTTTTTTTTCTCACAAGCAGGGGTAACTGTCCATGGTCTCCCAACCGATCACTCCGCAGTCAGGTCTTCCCAGAAGGAACGCCGCATCTCGCGTCATTACCCAAAGGGCATTTGTTATGGTTTCAAGTAGAGGGGGTTCGGAGATTTATAATGTTTTCAGCTACTCATGAGTACCAATTCGCTTGAAATTTCCCAAGGAAGTCCATTAAAGGAAGCACTGGACTCGAGTTTCGCTCTCATTAGAGCTCATCAGCAGTGCATATCCGTGATTGGTCTGGGATTTGAACCCGGGACCGTCTGATGCGGGGTCGATGCCTTAACCATTCGGCTATCCCGCCACGTCCTGCTGACTGGACTTATCCAATGTGAACACAAGCGACTTGGTTCTTTTTCACAAGCAGGGGTGCCCGACGAATTTTTCGGAAGGGGTAGCCGGTAACTGTCCACGGTCTTCCAACCGATCACTGCGCAGTCAGGTCTTCCCAGAAGGAACGCCGCATCTCGCGTCATTACCCAAAGGGCATTTGTTATGGTTTCAAGTAGAGGGGGTTCGGAGAGTTATAATGTTTTCAGCTACTCATGAGTACCAATTCGCTTGAAATTTCCCAAGGAAGTCCATTAAAGGAAGCACTGGACTCGAGTTTCGCTCTCATTAGAGCTCATCAGCAGTGCATATCCGTGCTTGGTCTGGGATTTGAACCCGGGACTGTCTGATGCGGGGCCGATGCCATAACCATTCGGCTATCCCGCCACGTCCTGCTGACTGGACTTATCCAATGTGAACACAAGCGACTTGGTCTTTTTTCTCACAAGCAGGGGTGCCCGACGAATTTTCGGAAGGGGTAACTGTCCATGGTCTCCCAACCGATCACTCCGCAGTCAGGTCTTCCCAGAAGGAACGCCGCATCTCGCGTCATTACCCAAAGGGCATTTGTTATGGTTTCAAGTAGAGGGGGTTCGGAGAGTTATAATGTTTTCAGCTACTCATGAGTACCAATTCGCTTGAAATTTCCCAAGGAAGTCCATTAAAGAAAGCACTGGACTCGAGTTTCGCTCTCATTAGAGCTCATCAGCAGTGCATATCCGTGCTTGGTCTGGGATTTGAACCCGGGACCGTCTGATGCGGGGCCGATGCCTTAACCATTCGGCTATCCCGCCACGTCCTTCTGACTGGACTTATCCAATGTGAACACAAGCGACTTGGTCTTTTTTCTCACAAGCAGGGGTGCCCGACGAATTTTCCATGGTCTCCCAAGCGATCACTCCGCAGTCAGGTCTTCCCAGAAGGAACGCCGCATCTCGCGTCATTACCCAAAGGGCATTTGTTATGGTTTCAAGTAGAGGGGGTTCGGAGAGTTATAATGTTTTCAGCTACTCATGAGTACCAATTCGCTTGAAATTTCCCAATGATGTCCATTAAAGGAAGCACTGGACTCGAGTTTCGCTCTCATTAGCAGTGTATATCCGTGCTTGGTCTGGGATTTGAACCCGGGACCGTCTGATGCGGGGCCGATGCCTTAACCATTCGGCTATCCCGCCACGTCCTGCTGACTGGACTTATCCAATGTGAACACAAGCGACTTGGTCTTATTTCTCACAAGCAGGGGTGCCCGACGAATTTTTCGGAAGGGGTAGCCGGTAACTGTCCATGGTCTCCCAACCGATCACTCCGCAGTCAGGTCTTCCCAGAAGGAACGCCGCATCTCGCGTCATTACCCAAAGGGCATTTGTTATGGTTTCAAGTAGAGGGGGTTTGGAGAGTTATAATGTTTTCAGCTACTCATGAGTACCAATTCGCTTGAAATTTCCCAAGGATGTCCATTGGACTCGAGTTTCGCTCTCATTAGCAGTGCATATCCGTGCTTGGCCTGGGATTTGAACCCGGGACCGTCTGATGCGGGGCCGATGCCTTAACCATTCGGCTATCCCGCCACGTCCTGCTGACTGGACTTATCCAATGTGAACACAAGCGACTTGGTTCTTTTTTCACAAGCAGGGGTGCCCGACGAATTTTTCGGAAGGGGTAGCCTGTAACTATCCACGGTCTCCCAACCGATCACTCCGCAGTCAGGTCTTCCCAGAAGGAACGCCGCATCCCGCGTCATTACCCAAAGGGCATTTGTTATGGTTTCAAGTAGAGGGGGTTCGGAGATTTATAATGTTTTCAGCTACTCATGAGTACCAATTCGCTTGAAATTTCACAAGGAAGTCCATTAAAGGAAGCACTGGACTCGAGTTTTGCTCACATTAGAGCTCATCAGCAGTGCATATCCGTGCCTGGTCTGGGATTTGAACCCGGGACCGTCTGATGCGGGGCCGATGCCTTAACCATTCGGCTATCCCGCCACGTCCTGCTGACTGGACTTATCCAATGTGAACACAAGCGACTTGGTTCTGTTTTTCACAAGCAGGGGTGCCCGACGAATTTTTCGGAAGGGGTAGCCGGTAACTGTCCACGGTCTCCCAACCGATCACTTCGCAGTCAGGTCTTCCCAGAAGGAACGCCGCATCTCGCGTCATTACCCAAAGGGCATTTGTTATGGTTTCAAGTAGAGGGGGTTCGGAGAGTTATAATGTTTTCAGCTACTCATGAGTACCAATTCGCTTGAAATTTCCCAAGGATGTCCATTGGACTCGAGGTTCGCTCTCATTAGCAGTGCTGCATATCCGTGCTGGTATGGGATTTGAACACGGGACCGTCTGATGCGGGGCCGAATGCCTTAAACCATTCGGCTGATCCCGACACGTCCTGCTGACGCGAATATCCAATGTGAACACAAGCGACTTGGTCTTTTTCTCACAAGCAGGGGTGCCCGCGAATTTTCGGAAGGGGTAACTGTCCATGGTCTCCCAACCGATCACTCCGCAGTCAGGTCTTCCCAGAAGGAACGCCGCATCTCGCGTCATTACCCAAAGGGCCTTTGTTATGGTTTCAAGTAGAGGGGGTTCGGAGAGTTATAATGTTTTCAGCTACTCATGAGTACCAATTCGCTTGAAATTTCCCAAGGATGTCCATTGGACTCGAGTTTCGCTCTCATTAGCAGTGCATATCCGTGCTTGGTCTGGGATTTGAACCCGGGACCGTCTGATGCGGGGCCGATGCCTTAACCATTCAGCTATCCCGCCACGTCCTGCTGACTGGACTTATCCAATGTGAACACAAGCGACTTGGTCTTTTTTCTCACAAGCAGGGGTGCCCGACGAATTTTCGGAAGGGGTAACTGTCCATGGTCTCCCAACCGATCACTCCGCAGTCAGGTCTTCCCAGAAGGAACGCCGCATCTCGCGTCATTACCCAAAGGGCATTTGTTATGGTTTCAAGTAGAGGGGGTTCGGGGAGTTATAATGTTTTCAGCTACTCATGAGTACCAATTCGCTTGAAATTTCCCAAGGATGTCCATTGGACTCGAGTTTCGCTCTCATTAGCAGTGCATATCCGTGCTTGGTCTGGGATTTGAACCCGGGACCGTCTGATGCGGGGCCGATGCCTTAACATTCGGCTATCCCGCCACGTCCTGCTGACTGGACTTATCCAATGTGAACACAAGCGACTTGGTCTTTTTTCTCACAAGCAGGGGTGCCCGACGAATTTTCGGAAGGGGTAACTGTCCATGGTCTCCCAACCGATCACTCCGCAGTCAGGTCTTCCCAGAAGGAACGCCGCATCTCGCGTCATCACCCAAAGGGCATTTGTTATGGTTTCAAGTAGAGGGGGTTCGGAGAGTTATAATGTTTTCAGCTACTCATGAGTACCAATTCGCTTGAAATTTCCCAAGGAAGTCCATTAAAGGAAGCACTGGACTCGAGTTTCGCTCTCATTAGAGCTCATCAGCAGTGCATATCCGTGATTGGTCTGGGATTTGAACCCGGTACCGTCTGATGCGGGGCCGATGCCTTAACCATTCGGCTATCCCGCCACGTCCTGCTGACTGGACTTATCCAATGTGAACACAAGCGACTTGGTCTTTTTTCTCACAAGCAGGGGTGCCCGACGAATTTTCCATGGTCTCCCAACCGATCACTCCGCAGTCAGGTCTTCCCAGAAGGAACGCCGCATCTCGCGTCATTACCCAAAGGGCATTTGTTATGGTTTCAAGTAGAGGAGGTTCGGAGAGTTATAATGTTTTCAGCTACTCATGAGTACCAATTCGCTTGAAATTTCCCAAGGATGTCCATTGGACTCGAGTTTCGCTCTCATTAGCAGTGCATATCCGTGCTTGGCCTGGGATTTGAACCCGGGACCGTCTGATGCGGGGCCGATGCCTTAACCATTCGGCTATCCCGCCACGTCCTGCTGACTGGACTTATCCAATGTGAACACAAGCGACTTGGTTCTTTTTCACAAGCAGGGGTGCCCGACGAATTTTTCGGAAGGGGTAGCCGGTAACTGTCCACGGTCTTCCAACCGATCACTGCGCAGTCAGGTCTTCCCAGAAGGAACGCCGCATCTCGCGTCATTACCCAAAGGGCATTTGTTATGGTTTCAAGTAGAGGGGGTTCGGAGAGTTATAATGTTTTCAGCTACTCATGAGTACCAATGCGCTTGAAATTTCCCAAGGATGTCCATTGGACTCGAGTTTCGCTCTCATTAGCAGTGCATATCCGTGCTTGGTCTGGGATTTGAACCCGGGACCGTCTGATGCGGGGCCGATGCCTTAACCATTCGGCTATCCCGCCACGTCCTTCTGACTGGACTTATCCAATGTGAACACAAGCGACTTGGTCTTTTTTCTCACAAGCAGGGGTGCCCGACGAATTTTCCATGGTCTCCCAAGCGATCACTCCGCAGTCAGGTCTTCCCAGAAGGAACGCCGCATCTCGCGTCATCACCCAAAGGGCATTTGTTATGGTTTCAAGTAGAGGGGGTTCGGAGAGTTATAATGTTTTCAGCTACTCATGAGTACCAATTCGCTTGAA
>JACCGJ010023887.1:0-50477 GCA_013407085.1 Atriophallophorus winterbourni | reverse complement strand
GTCTGTATACCTTATGTAAAATGCACTTCTGAAGCGATACGTAGAATCTTGAACCAGGCGGCCATACGCGTAACTTATAAGAAAGGGAAAACTATCCGTTCGGTTCTGATGCACCTCAAGGATAAGACGCCTTCATCTAGCGTTACGAAAAGCATCCACATAATCAACCGTAAGGACTGTTCGGGTGTTTAAATGGGGCAGACCTCCAGGGAAATTCACACTAGAATCGAAGAACACCGAAAGCGTGTCCGGAGACAGCCCCGGGATGCGAGGGAATATCAATCCCTTATGCGTGATTCCGCCTTGGCGGAGCACGTTTTAGATACATGCCAGTGCGTCGATTTAGACAATGTGGCAATATTGAGACGCGGCATTAAACCGTATAGCGAACGCCTACATGCGGAGGCGGTCGAAATTGCCAAGGCAGGTCAAATGGCGGTCAATAAGGTGGATGGCGCAGAAATTTGGCGCTCGGCACTGATGCGAAAGTAAATAGTTTTTCGTCACCTTATACCTACTAGTTAATTAAATTTTTGATTTTTTTCAAAAATAACCTTAGCCCCGTTAGTTATGTACTTTTACGTATATGGGCAGCTGTGTCAACTGACCTTGAGCGTGTTCACTTGTATCAGATTGTTTTGGATAAACACTGTGAGGAAAATGGACCCCTGATCCTGGTCAATCCCACGAGACGTGACACACTGTAGGTGTACTATAGGCTTTTTTGCGGTAAGGTCAAATAAGTGGTGGTGGGTTGACTACTACATAATCATGTTCCCTGTCCTGATTATCACCCTTGGTCTGACGAAGCTTCTGTGTCAGAAGTGAAACGTTACCCAAAAACTACTCTAACCGATTGCACACAAATTCCTTTGCATTATGAATAAACGATCGGTCCCACTTATTACAATGGGATAGTGAAAAATGTTTTTCATTTACGACATTGTTAACTAGGATTCGCAGAACGAATTAAAAGGTCACAAATTTTACCTGTTTCGATAGATCAAGACGCCTCAAAGTGACAATGATGCTCGCGTTACGATTTTACACAGGACTGTATCCGTCTTCAAAGGAGACAGTAAGTTTAAGCATACTGACCCACGGAATATGGATAATGTGGCAAACAGAAATAGGATTAGTAGACATTGTTAGATATACTCCGTAAAATGAACCACGGTGTATAAATACTCCATAACTCTTTGATTCCCGGTCAAGCTTTCAAAACGTTTATAAACGACCAATATATAATTCCTTGATCTCATTATTCGCATTTACAAACCGTAACCGGAATCTGACTGTTTTCCATCTTCACGGGATGGCAGTTGCATCAGTTCCAGCGAAAATTTATTCATTGGGAAGTTGTTCATCAATATCCGTATTTTTAAAGACATTGTTAACAATGAAAATAAAATATTTAAATGCTCCCTTTCGCCAAGCAAAAACTCAATCATCAAATTTGTAATCTAACTGTTTGCTCTGTTCAAGTGTACCGGCTATTTAAACGGTGGCCTTGCTGATCTAACTAACATTTACTTCCTTGTATATCTGTTTGTTTCACCCCAACCCTTCTCCATTTGTGGAAATAAGTGTCAATGTTAGTCAGAAAAAACAAACAGAGCGCCGATCAAGACCGTATTGTTATCCGGTGTACCGTCATGCAACTCAACTTTGTACTAAGCACTGTGGGCCTAGTATTGATTAAAACACGACCTTGGTTGGTTCCAAATCAAGAAAGTTAACCGCTTGTGGTTACGTTCCTTAGCAACCGCGAAGCATATCGACCAAAACAATATGTGGCGCACACATATACCTAACAGAATCACATAATCTACCTAATAGCAAACAAAGGAAAAAATTTATTTTTCTCATCTGGAATGTAATTCTCGGTGATCTAGTGAATTTCTCAAGACTTAGAAATTTGTTTTTGCATTGTGGCCATGAAAACAAATTTTATTTTGGTGCACTTTAAATATTATAGATAGCGGTCACGTAGAGCACAATCTTATTAATTTTCACGACTGAGAGAAAAATGTGAGCATCGATGAGGATCTTATCCCATGTATTGATGGATCATTAAATGCACTCCCCAACGAACAGGCAGACGCGATAAGAAGCTGTATCGCGGGAGTCATTAAAAACCAGGACCAAGGCGATGCAAACCTCGATTCACACGAATGACAAGCACTTCTTACGCTGAAACAAGATAAAAACATAGCCATTACTAAGGCTGACAAAGGTAAAGTAACCGTAATTTTGAACAAAAGCGACTATTTAGAGAAGGTTGGGGTACACTTATCATAGGGCCCTTATGAACAGATAGATAATGGTAAAATGAAAAAGGTAATAGATAATTGCAAAACGGTAGTCTCTAGGTATTTGCGTGGCATTAAGGAGAGTTTGGGAAGAGGTTTGTGGTGTAACCTGTATTTCAAGTCGACTCTAACTCCTAGGTTCTACGGCCTACCTAAAATACACGAAGAAGTCATTCCTGTAATACCTATCGTCGACGGTATCGGATCACCTGCGCACGAGTTAGCTAGACATTTGGCTTATTTGTTGAAACCTTTAGTCGGCAATACAGCCTCGTTCATCAAGAACGCAAATGACTTTGCAGCACGCTTAAAGTCGGTAACAACAGATAACGATGAAATAATGGTTAGTTTTGATGTGAGCGCTTTGTTCACCAACGTTGATACAACAGGTGCGTTACAACTAACTAGACGGGCCTTGGAATCGGATGCCAGTTTGTCAGATCGCACAATCTTGAGCGTCCAGCAAATTATCAACGGTGTATCGATCTGCCTAAGCATGAACCACTTCGTATTTAATGAGCAATCATATGGACAAAAAGAAGGGTTGGCAATGGGTTCACCGATATCTCCAGTACTTGCAAACATGTATATGGAGCATTTCGAGAACGAGGCCGTTAACAATGAAGGGTTCAAGCCAAAATTATGGTGGCGCTATGTTGATGACACATTTGTTATAAACAAGCGAGAACAGTTAGAGGCCTTCTTTAAATATTTAAATGAAATATACCCATGTATTACTGTTGCAAAGGAAGTGGAATCCTGCACAGGCACTCTTCCATTTTTGGACTGTTTAGCACAAAAATTAGACGGAAAAATATAAACTTCTGTTTATCGGAAACCTATCGATACAGATGCTGTATTACGATACACTTCCGCTCATCCAAGACAGGTCTTCAGTTCCATAGCTTGTTCCATTTTCCACAAGATAGAACACCTGTGCAGCAACGAAAGGTAGCGAAAACAGGCGCACTGTGAAGCGAGCCAAAGGCTCATAGACCACGGTTATTTAAAAAAAGTTTTGTAAAACGCCAATTGATGAAGGTAAAATACCCATCCTAAAAATCGGAGAAAAATTTGGCGAGATACAGTCTGTATACCTTATGTAAAATGCACTTCTGAAGCGATACGTAGAATCTTGAACCAGGCGGCCATACGCGTAACTTATAAGAAAGGGAAAACTATCCGTTCGGTTCTGATGCACCTCAAGGATAAGACGCCTTTATCTAGCGTTACGAACAGCATCTACAGAATCAACTGTAAGGACTGTTCGGGTGTTTAAATAGGGCAGACTTCCAGGGAAATTCACACTAGAATCGAAGAACACCGAAAGCGTGTCCGGAGACAGCCCCGGGATGCGAGGGAATATCAATCCCTTATGCGTGATTCCGCCTTGGCGGAGCACGTTTTAGATACATGCCACTGCGTCGATTTAGACAATGTGGCAATATTGAGACGCGGCATTAAACCGTATAGCGAACACCTACATGCGGAGGCGGTCGAATTTGCCAAGGCAGGTCGACTGGCGGTCAATAAAGTGGATGGGGCAGAAATCTCCACAATCTGGCGCTCGGCACTGATGCAAAAGTAAAGAGTTTTTCGTCACCTTATACCTACTAGTTAATTAAATTTTTGTTTTTCATAAAAAAATAGCCTTAGCCCCGTTAGTTATGTACTTTTCCGCATGTGGACCGTCGTATCAACTGACCTTGACCGTGTTCACTTGTATCAGATTGATATGGATACACACTAGTAGGAAAATGGACCACTGATCCTGGTCATTCCCACGAGACGTGACACACTGTAGGCGTAATACAGGCTGTTTAGCGGTAAGTTCAAATAAGTGGGGGTGGGCTGACTCCTACTAATCATGTTCCCTGTCCTGATTATCACCCTTGGTCTGACGAAGCTTCTGTGTCAGAAGTGAAACGTTACCCAAAAACTACTCTAACCGATTGCACACAAATTCCTTTGCATTATGAATAAACGATCGGTCCCAAACTTATTACAATCTGGTGGTGAAAAATGTTTTTCATTTACGGCATTGTTAACTAGGATTCGCAGAACGAATTAAAAGGTCACAAATTTTACCTGTTTTAATAGATCAAGACGCCTCAAAGTGACAATGATGCTCGCGTTACGATTTTACACAGGACTGTATCCGTCTTCAAAGGAGACAGTAAGTTTAAGCATACTGACCCACGGAATATGGATATTGTGGCAAACAGGAATAGGATTAGTAGACACTGTTAGATATTCTCCGTAAAACGAGTTTCGGTCTTTAAATACTCCATAACTCTTAGATTCCCGGTTCTGACTGTTTTCCGTCTTCTGGGGAAGGCAGTTGGATTATTTCCAGCGAACCTTCATTTAGTGGGATGTTCGTCACACCCTCATATTTTAAAGCCAACAATGAAAATAAATGATTTCAATTCTCACTGCAGACATTCATAAACTCAGTCATCACAGTTTTTTCTAACGGTTTGCACTGATCTTGTGTATCGGCTATTCGAACGTTGGCCTTGCTGATCTAACTAGCATTTAATCCCTTGTATTTCTATTTGTTTCACACCAACCCTTCTCCATTTGTGAAAATAAGTGTCAATGTTAGTCAGAAAAAACAAACAGAGCGCCGATCAAAACCGTATTGTTATCCGGTGTACCGTCATGCAACTCAACCTTGTACTAAGCACTGTGGGCCTAGTATTGTTTAAAACACGACCTTGGTTGGTTCAAAATCAAGAAAGTTAACCGCTTGTGGTTACGTTCCTTGGCAACCGCGAAGCATATCGACCAAAACAATATGTGGAGCACACATATACCTAACAGAATCACATAATCTACCTAATAGCAAACAAAGGAAAAAATTTATTTTTCTCATCTGGAATGTAATTCTCGGTGACCTTGTGAATTTCTCAAGACTTAGAAATTTGTTTTTGCATTGCGGCCATCAAAACAAATTTTCTTTTGGTGCACTTCAACTCTTATATATAGCGGTTACGTAGAACACAATCTAGTTAATTTTCACTGCTGAGAGAAAAATGTGCATCATTGCTGTCTCTATATTGCTTCTGGGTAACATATTGTTGAGCGAATCTCAAGGTTAGATCATGCAATGTGTCACATTATTGATATACTTTGATTGTTAATGCAACATTTTCACGTTTGTTCAAAAAGTCCTTTGTGCACTTTTTCTTTTCATTGACCAATCTGTTGTTGAAATACGGATGCTATGATATTTACAACGTCTAAATTTCTTGTAAGCCATTGCTGGATTAGGTTTGCACGACCAACCTATTCAATCGCGTTCGCACACATTAGTGATAGGGTATTGTACCATGTGCTTGAAACGCAAAGCCGTATTTCCATGCATTCCCATCATACACGACTCAAGACCGCTTTCATGCTGTTTGCACTCAGCAGGTTGGGACAATGCAATTGGATCTGCAAGCCCTTAATCGGTGGAGAATTGGTAAACAAGGTGCAAAGTTTTAAGCCACCTCACCGATGATTCAAGACATCGGTTGTTGGCTTTAAATATATACTAATGAGGATCTTTGTTCATTAAGGTGGATTTTATCTCTTCTGCATGCGTTTGGGCAAGTTTGATTGAACATGTTGGTCGTACCTACCATATCGAACAAGCTTAATTTGTGTATCATTCCACCACTGCTTTAAAGCATGCGTATTCTGACTCTCCTTTGCCTACCTGATGAGGAGAGTGGTGGATTGTTTGTGTGATGGAAATGGATGTAAGCAAAGATTTTAGTGAAATTTATTGGTATGCAAAAGTAATTCTTATACTAATGTAATATGCTGCTAATATACCCAGCTCATACATTACACAACCGGTTTGTATCAATTTGCATTTGTAAATATGAATTGTCTTAACAAATAATAATTTTTCGTTGAGAAAATTCTCGTTAGCCATCGTATTCCTTTTGAGGTAAGCGTAAATGAGCTCCAAGGGAAATTTCTTGATAATAATCTGAGTGATACACAGATCAGGCAACTTCAGTACTTTATTTATCCATACAATTATATATTAATGAATTTTTTTATGTAACTATGTTTAGCCATAAGATTAGTATCATTGAGCATAACAATGGTGGCAAAATGGTAAAAAGAATTGACTTGAAAACCCCCGGATATGTAAGGTTAATACTACGAACAACGATGTTCAAAAACACAATCAAGTAAGGATATCTGGTCATTCGATCAAGAGCCAAATAAACAGTCAATGTATCATTTATGCGCTCATCACAGGTAGTTAGCCACATTGGCGGTATCTGCCTGTTTCCGTCACCAGATGAACACGTTATGTGTGCCTCGAAACAATGTAATATTTTTATATACGAAATTATTGTTTAGTGTTTCATAGAATCACGGTGTACTGTTCAAGCTCTCAATACGCTAAAAGCAATCAATGTTTATTCACATGAATATTCCAATGTGAATCTCGTTTATCTGGTTCTCATTTTATCTTTTTTAACTGCGAAATATCGATAGACAACAATATATTTTTCTCTACGAATGTGCTTATTCTGAGTAGGTCTTTTATATATCTGGCGAACAGCAATAGGGCCAACACACGTATGAGGAAACAGTCAAAATTAACTTCAGGTGTTATATACTTTTGTGCAGATTTCTGTAAATATTCGAAACCTTTGAAGAAATAGAAGAAACATACGTGACTGTTATATTGGTTAGCTTTCATCTAGTGGATTGCCATACAAAAGTATGAATTTGACATCTTTCGATTATGACGTAGAATTGATTAATTCAAAAATGAGGTCACATCTATATATTCATACATCCCTTTATTTCTGAATTGGCTTTAATTTTTGACAAATCACAAGCAGATTGAAGTCACTGATTTATACGGTTCGTACCACGAACCTCGAACCACAGAACCACAATGTGATTTCCGGTCAAGCGCTTGACTCGCTGATGGATTACAAATGTTTCTCGCATCCCCGTCAGTTACACACCGCTACTGGTGGTCTGGCTGTTTGCCTTTATGGGATGGAGACAGTAACTGTAGGTTCAAGAAGCTTTATATCAGTACGAATGTGTTATAGAATGGTGGGCTTTAAAGTCACTGTTTTATAGGATTCGTACAACGAACCACGATGTTCAAACTCATAACAGCAAAATGATTCCATGTCATTCGCTCGAGGTTCTGATAGATGACCAATGCAAACGGTCGCTCACAATCTCCGAAATTACACAACACTCCCGGTTTCTGGTTGTTTGCCGTCATCGGATGGAGGTAGTAAGATCACCTTCAGTAAGCCTTGAAACAATGGTGAAGTGGTAAACTCAAACTCATTTCTAATTTGTGTTATGTGTAATCTCAGAAAGCACATTATTAATAACATTACATTAAAGGTAGTTTAACCTATGCACCAACTAAATTGTGGTTTTAAATAGCGAAAATGCACGATAAATATATTTCGCTGTTTTTCAGAGGAGTGTTCGAATTTATTATTCAGTGAGTCCGGTTAATCATTTTGTACGATTTACTGAGTGATTCCGTTTAGTATTTTTTTTCAAATCCGCCAAAAATACACTATTTTTGGTATCCCAAAAGGAATAAACGTATCAACGTGTTTACCATCAAAAGCAATAGTAGCCTCCAATATTAATGCTTCTATATACCTTAGGTAAATGTGAGATCGCAAGCAAACATCTCTACACCCTCTTTGATGAGCCGTGTGATACTTGAAAGCAGACACATACTGATATTTCACTCTGCATATCACCGCTTCTATGTATGATTAAAAATGACAGTTCTACCAATATCAACTGACAATAGCCTTCAAGTTCACGGCATTTCATATCTCCATTGTCACAGGCCGTTCATATTGTGATCCCGCCCTTGATTGTGTGCAATTGGAAAATTTCGGCAATTTTACTGACCCGAGATTTGCTTAGACTTTCCACGGCTCGTAAAATCGTGTTCATGTCATGCGTAAACCTGCAAGGGCAACATTAACGAGTAGGTTTGCTTTTACAAATCTTATGTATGGGTTGCTGGAATTCTCATCACTGGCATGTAAGCATGACGTGCTAAAAATCCTAAATTTCGTGGAAGTGTGCGACCTACAATGACACGGAACGTATAGAAGATATGGCATAGACACACTCAGATGAGGTGTCTACGCATCAAATAAAACATGAATTCAATCAAGTGCTGTTGACCCGTAGGGCGATATAAACATGACAGCTCCTTTACGGCGTTGACTGGTCACTCATCATAAAATGCTTTCCACGCCACTTAACTCGACTACATTCAACATTCAAAGAAAATGTTTAAAACGAGACCGCCATTAAATAATGGTTTTCAGCCATTTCGCTAGGGATAAAAAGCCATTGTGAATTTGTTCTCTTAGATCGTAAACGCGGGTAGCCCCAAATGAAGAGAGTGTAACACTCAAAACCTTCATCGGCTCGGATAAGGTAACTGTTTGGCCAACAATACAACAACGCCATTCTGAGTTAGGAGTGGAAAACATAACTGCTTTGATGAAGCGACGATTTTCCATTCGCAATACGCTGCGCTGCAAAGATGGGAATGAGAGCTTGTTTTTCGATAGCTATATCGCTACCAAATATTCTATTAGGGATAGTTGCGTTACGTATACGATTGCACTAAGTAACTCCAGCAATGGCGTTAAAACATGTATTTGCCATTCTATCGGAAAATCCGTCACTTTGAAGAGCAGGCTAATGAAAACCGACTTCAAGCGCATGCGGATCCTGATCCCGATGAGTGCAAACAGCACGAAACGGGTCGTGTGGTGTGTGTGATTGAAATGCATGCAAATGAGCTTTTTTGAAAAAGGATTTCGTTCGTGTACACCTAAATTTAATTTATCCATGAAAATTTCGGAAAATCATGTTTATAGAACAAATTTATGGTAATATGAAATGATTTTTAATGATAGTCTCATCTTCAAATCTCAAACACATTTGCTTTACTCTACAAGCGGCATCTATATATTTCAAGCATTTGAATGAGAATAGAGCGAAATTCAATCTGGCGGATTTTTCTTAGCGTTTCTCAGTATCCATTTTACACACTGCCGATTGTCTCACAATGCCACCATTGATCTGAGTCGTGGGTAACAGAAAATAGGAGAAAACATTTGTAAAATAATTGGCACCGTCGATTAAAATCCAGCAAACGAGTATAAACAATTTCATCTAAGCAAATGTGAATGCATAATATACACTGTTATTAGTCTGAGTTCAGATGCTACAAATATGTGCGTATGAAGTCTGCTTTGTAGTTTCGTATCACGTGATGGTTTTCTGGGTCTTTTGCCAATCTCCCAAGACCTAACATTCACAATTTATCGAGAATCTGTGCATAGTATGAAAACATTCTCCATGTGCTTGTTGACATTAATTTGGTCTTGAAACCTAAATGAGTAGCACCTCTGATGCTGTCAAATATGTTCAGGAGTCAGTGATATATGACGGCTTGCCATCGCACGAAACTGGCTATGCCATTTGATTTATTTACATCCAACGTGTAGAGGTTAGCTGTGTGCATTTTACTCAACAATGGCTTGCGAGAATTAGAATGGTGATGCTTCTTAGCGCTCACAGAATATTTTCCTTCTCAGTTCTACTAATGATGTATAACTGCGAGAACTCGTTTTTTGACGTATAAGTTTAGGAATATGAACTCACGAATCACCTAATTGTTATGCTGTATATTTATTGCATCAGAGAGTTTTTTTAGAATTGGGAATGAGCAATCGGATGGACAAATTGTGATACACGGAAGCGATTGTGAATGCTGTGAAATCAGTTTCTTTATCAAACCGGAGCATATACCGACGATCGTAACGATTTCCGATCCTCAGGTGAGCATCTTATTTTCGCTGATTTGATTCTCTAAAATCTCGTGAAATATTTTCATTTAGTTGCAAGCTTTCATATGAGTTAGAGATGCCTCGTATTCGCATGTGAATATTTGTTAAAAGCGAGGTCCATGCTACGATGCTTTGTGCACGGGTGAATTCGAAATCAAGCTTCGTTCAACAGCCTTCGAATTCCGCAATGATAACTGAAACTGAGCTTGCAGACTCGAACGGAGGCAAGCGAAAGCATATAATGAAACGTAAGATATAAACACAGGGTTTGCGAAAGAACTTTTCGGAGGTATGGGTTATACCATCCTGATCCATTCAAATTACTGCCACAGAAATATCTTTGTATGAAAAAACAAGTTGCGTCTCATTTACCACAAATTTCATTGTGGCCGAAAATATATATTTAAAGGTAATATCAACTTCAAAAGTAAAATGGGCTGTGAGATCTTCCTCATATTTGAAGCTATGTACACTGAATGCTTGTAGATAGACATCATCTAAATCTGAGAGAATATTGATCAATTATCCGTGAATCAGCGTTGGCTCACTTGGAGCTCATAGCATCGATTTAAACAATCGGGAAATGTTAAGAAGCGGTAGTTAAACACGTGGAAGAGCCTACATTCGAAGGCTGTCGAAGTCGTGTTTATTGGAGGTGATGGAGCAGAGATAGGCCTAATCATTCGCTGAGCGCAGGTGCAAACATGTAGATCAAATTCATCTTATACGTAATAGTTGATTAGATTTCTTCTCCAAACAATTTTAATCCTTGAGCCCAGTAGTTGTGCACATTTACGCATGTGGCCGGGAATGTCCAAATGACACTAAACGTGAATCGTCAACCCTACGCTTACGATCGGCTATTTGACGGTAAGGTCAAAACAGAGGTGCTGTGATCTACGATACTTGGTAAACTTTCTAATTCTGTCTATCACCTTAGGTCTGACGAGGCTTCTGTGTCAGGAGTGAAACGTTACTTAAAACATGCTCTAACCGAATACACTTAAATCACTTTGCATTGTTGATACACGATTGCTCCCAAACATATTTCAATAAAATGCTCACTCGAGTTTATTTTCCTAAAGCATCATTTAACCTATGGATTTTCGGCACACATTTCTGAGTCAAACGGTTGCCTGTGAAGACCGAGACAGTATTTTGAGGTGCTACATTGTTGCTAAGCTGAGTTTAACTTTCGATCCTGTGTATCCGTTCTCATGTTGTCAATGCGCAGTTGTGTCAGGTTGGATCTCGGTTTTGTAAGATAGAACCAGCCCCTCATGTTAGTGGGTTTAAATGGATTTACCCAACCTCTAAATAAGCTTCCAGTGATTAGCTAAACGTATTGTTTTGGCAAAACGTACTATTATCCCACCTATTTTATGGTTATGGGTTATGGTGGTTATTTTATCAACGAGCAACCTTACAATCTCGTGAAATGTAACATTTTGCAGATAGAAAATGGATTGTATAAGCGACTACTTACTTTGGATATTATGTCAACCACTGTTCAACATTAAGGGATTCACGTTGTGTTATAGTACACTCACAATTACGGGTAGGCGGAAGTCTGTATCATAGACATTTTATTCTAGTCCTGAATGAATCCATGCAAATAACAAATTTGTTTGAAAGACATTTGTATGAAATCAGTTAGAGTAGTTTCGGAATACTGTTTATAGTTGACGCAGATTATTCATCAGATCAAGTGTAATCGTCAGAACAGGGAATAAAACTTGCCCCAATGCAGCCTATTTATTATGGCACATATGCTTAATCCAGGCAAATCGCCGCACAGCAATAGTATGCACGTGGACTAAAATAATGTCAGGTTGCCTCGCCCTAGACAGATAAGCGAAAGAAAAACAGCAATGGCAGGGATTGTGGATTTACTTAAACCAGATCAGCTGGACGAGTTGCAAAGGTCTTCGCCTCATTAAACTAACAAATCGAAATTTCGAGCGCCTACGCATGTATGCGTTTGTGAGACATTTTTATGTCGCATCAGAACACTTCTATATTGTAGTTATCGCCTCTCGGATCTTCCTTCCAGAACACTTTCGCGGTTCATTAGTCGTAGGATGATGTTACCTGGATTTTTGTCCGGACATTACTTACTTTTGATTCAGTTCAGTATTCGTGGTACTTGTCACAGTTTATTCATTCTGGTAATGAATCAGATCTTAACGGATAATTTTTTATTTCTACTATGATCGTAGTCTGAAGATCCTACTTATCACGATTCTCTCGTGTTTAACACACTATAAACCAACCGCTCTTCAGCACATTATTCTCTGACTTTGCCAATTGCTAATTTATTCACATCAATTCTATTTTACATAGACGAAAATGTTTCTCAACATTTGCTTTAAATACTTCAATAGCTATTGTCCATGCTATTCCCAAAATGAACACATGTTTTCTTTCTTCCGGAATGATAAACATCAATCTCATTTACAGAACAAGCTCCACTGGGTTCATCAAAACTTCAAAATTGCGCGTCCGTTCATACCTTCCAATGACCCCAACGACAAAAACAAGTTTTCTCCACTCGTCCTCCTCAAAACAAGCGAACACTTTGTGCTCCGCCAAACTGGCCTGGCTGCAAGCGATACCATTGTGGTTCGATATCACGCGTGTGAGTAGCGTTCGATTATAATATGGAAGTCATCCAATCACGCATTTAAATACCCGCTCGTTTTGATTACATCCGTAAATCGAATCTAAATTGCTACGTGGTTATAAATGAAGACAATAATTTTGCTCGTACTCTATCTGGTTCACGTTGTGAGATGACATTTTTGTTAACTGAATTTTAGTAATCCTCAGGTTCTGCAACCTTTCGACGAGAAATGTTCAGTTTTCTTAAAGTTCAAAAGTATGCCAACAGATGACAGTTTTCAACTTCTCAGAACATCTATAAATGATGTCCAAGAAACTGTTCATAGGTGTGCAAACATATCGTGGACTGAAATTAGCATCGGCATCCAAAAAGCTACACACACACACAAATTTTCACGGTAACATCCCTTCGTCTAAAAACATAAATATCTCCCAATAATTGACTCTCTGCTAACCATATTGTAGACAAAGCTCGGCTGATGGAAAGATGGTTCTAGCGCTCCTCTTCTTTCTACTCTATGGATAGCATGGTTTTACTTGAAAATGTTGAGCGTTTACCAACCCTTGAACGCTTCGATACTCCCATTAATTTTGATGAGCTCAACAGAGCAATCGACCGCATAGCGTGAGGAAAGTCCCCTGGTGATTACTTAATACCACTTAAACTCATGAAATATTGCAGAACAGCTTCATTACAGCCTATTCATCATTGCTGGTAGAAATGTTTCCCACATGAGATGCGAGACACCAAGATCATCACGCTATTTAGGAATTAGGGTGATCCTGGCGACCGAAAATATTACAGAGGTATATCCATTCTGAATATATGGTCAGCAAATTGTTGGCTACAGATTTTCAGATGCGGCTATAAGAATCAGCAAAACAAAATTACACCGATTCTCAATATGGATTTTGTAGGGAATGAACAAACGCAGACACAACCCTCTCCCTGAGAAAACTTCAAGAAAAGTGTCGGAAACAGAATATGCCTTTATATGCTGATTTTATTGATATAACGAAGACATTTCACTACGTTAGCCTTGAGGGTCTCTTCAAAATGCTTGATCTTTTATGCTGCTAGCATTCCAATCTGAAATGAATAAATCTGTCCGTTTCAACGATTACAATTTTAAAGCTCCTACAATAAGCTAAGACGTTAAACAACGGTGTGTTCTAGTATATACGTTGTTCGGTATTTTCTTTGCTCTGCTGCTGAAATGCGCTTCTATGAGAAGAATGAAAGTTATTTACCTGCGCACGCGATGTGATGACAAGCTTTTCAACCTCAACTGGTTGAGAGCACAAACCATATTACGGGATGTTCTAATCGATTACCTGCTGTTTGTCGACGATGCAGCCATTAATGCTTATTCCCAAAAGCAGCTTCACTCGCCTATTGACTGTTTTTCATTGGTACGCGAAGACTTAGGGCTGACAATCCGCATGTGCAAAATGAAGAATCCTAAAAAGTTATGTTTCCAAGTATTTGACACTTTCCCGTTATACCTATATTGTTAAAATACTACATTCCACGCTAAAATATTCCAAGAAAACATTGATATCTCTTCGTCAAATTTGAACAGTAAGAATTCCATAGGATGTAATGAAGGATATTTGATATGAGGGCATTCTGTAAGGATTTGCTGGCATTTAGGTGATCACCTAGCTTGAAATATCCGAACTTTTTATATTGAAAGAATTCATCATTTGCGGATAATTGCTTAATGCTGTTTCTAGATTGTGTGAAAAAGAAATGGAGCTTATGTGTAAAATGACTGACATATAACGCAACAACAACACAAATTCTTTGGACAGAATTGGCGTGAAGGTAGCTGGTGAAGCATTCAAAATTTAGGGAAAATACGGTTAGGTTAAAGTGAGAAAACAAAATGCGTTCAACGTCAAGTAGAATGTGAGAACAAATCCTTCGAACTTTAGTAAACGTAGCGGTAAGATAATTGGTACAATCTAGTGCGGAATTCAAAGTGCATCACATCTTCTGACCGCATTGCTGGTTGCTATCGTGAATGGCTGAACAGCGATACATACACTAATAGCGTAGTTAGATGTGAAGCGTGGCTAACCAATAGGTTTTTCTGCATATCGTTTGCTTTCAACAAAATAAAAGTAATACAATAAATAAAGTTTTTTCAGGAGCCATTTTTATATAAATGCAAAATATATTAATCATGTAATCCTGAAGCGACGAGGATATGACTGTGAACTACTCGGTTGTAACCGAGTACATGTTTATGTTAAACTCTGAAACACATGCGAACTAGCTCGACCGAAAATCGCTCGGTGTGCGCGCAAGTAGCTTTAGTATCGCTATATATAAAACAACTATGAAATTTGGACTAGAACTGTAGAACACTTGCAGCGATACCGATATTCTCGGATTGCAGAACAGATCGCAGACACATGGTGTGCTATTTTTAGAATACCGAGCTTCTTGCAATAATATGTGTACGGAATAATAAATCAATGATAATTTTACTCCATAGGAATAAACGAAAGACTAGTCGCTCTATGTATTCTAGCCGAATGCATTCGTGTACATTGTTTCAAGCTCACTTGCAATCACGTTAGTTCGAAAGTTTTTTTAAAGCACGGTAACATTTACTTGATATCATTACCAACCGGAAATATTTTAATACATTGTCCTACAATATAATATTGGTTTTGTGATTTATCTTTATCCACAGGCGCACCTGCATACAAAACAAACTATGAGGTCAGTTTGTTAACCTTAGATTAATTTAACGTAAAAATGTGGTTAATTAACTAACTGCATAAATATAGTACTGATTATCATCGATCGCCTATATTAAATTGCCAGTTACCTTACGGCCAAGCGGGTTACGTGAAACACAAGATTGTTTGTCATGTGAACGAACGTAATTCTTCAAACGAAAATCCAAGAAAATTAAAAAACAATCACACAACTACGAATGTTCATGGTGTACATGAAAATCATCGTTTTAAGTTACAAGATTCAAGACGTTATGGTCAAAAAATTATAAGGCTTCACAATAACCGAATCATGATAAATATTCGTTCATGAAAAATTAATAAAAAAATAATCATATCATGTCACGTATAGTCCAGTTGAATACTTACCATGAGTGAATAACCAGGTGTCGTCAACAAATGAGTATCCAAATTTCGAATGAAATTTTCGACGCTGGGAGCGGTAACAGTATTTGCAGGGATGTCATTCCAAACTAAACAAACCGGTACAGAATAAAAAATATCGCTGCCAGCTAATATGAAAATTTCGAATTTGTAGTTTCGCTGAGTGGTTGCGTGTATGTTGTGATTAACGCTATTTGAATACATGTTCCAAAGGATGGTGTGGAATATTTAATATTTTGTATGTCAGTAATACGTCACTCGTAAGCTTTTTAGAACTATGGTGGGGAGTCGCAGTTTCTGCAAATGTTCCTAGTACGTTAGTTTTCAGAATTAACTCACGAGTTTGGTTGCCCGAAGTTTAATATTTATCAAGCAATAGTATATTCTTTTCAACCAGGGAGTCAAAACTTTCGATGCATGCATCATGTTTGGAATTAAGAGTGCTTTCATGATGGTGGGCAACGTTTCAGGCGAGAGTGTTCTGGAATCTGACAAGAAGCTTAGGAGCACGCTTGTAGATGAATTCACAATACATACTGTTCTTTATGCTGCCGCATAATTAAACTCCAATATCACTCTCCTTCACCGTCCAGGTTAAAATCGTCTGTTCAAAGTGGTGATTTACCAATTTGCAGCACCTGGCATTTTTCGTAATTGAATGACAGCTTATTCCTGACCGACTATTTAGGAAGAACATCTTAATCACTTTGCAGCTGTAAACAGTCCGCAGTCGATTTTATCCGCCTCCAAAGATTATCATCATCAGCAAAAGAATATCCGCTTTCATGAGAGCGTCTCTGGTAGGTCGTCTTGGATGTAAACCTAGAAACGTAATAACCCGAGGACGAAATCTTGCAACCATATGCTTCCGCGACGAAACTGTGTACGTTACCAACATCGTCCTTGGGCGGGAAGTGATACTGAAATAAAATCGTTCACGATTGCTTTGACAAAATGCAGCCATTCCAATTATTGATTTCGCAAGCATGTTGCCGCACCGTGTCATGTTTTTCTACTTTAGAAAACCTCAAGAATTATCTTGGGTACAGCGTGTGGAATTGAGAACATTTTTATTGATTTGACGAAGGCATTCAATAACGTTAGCATGAATGGTTTTTATCAGAGCTCAAATTTATAGGCTTACATTCAAGATCACTTTGAACTCGGTATGTCTTTCCAACTTGGAATAAAGAGATCAGTCCATTTAAATGGTTGCGTGCCAAATGCTTCTGGAATTAGCCGAGATAAGTTGAGTAAAAGAAAGAGACGAATGGAAAAAACTCTTTCTGAGAAATTTTATTTTTATTTTTGCCGTTGCATCTTTATGCAACTTAGAAGCCAACTACAACAGTTAGGTGACGACAAGTTGCGTGTCCGTTAAACTGCCAAAACTTTATACTAAGCCACTTGTGGAAGAGATTCACAAAGAGACTTAATCACATGTTCACACCACTCGCATGACATGCATTTTCTGCGCTACACACACGACACATTGAAGATGTTGCCTCATTCAATGTACAATGTCGTTCACATCCCACGCACTTATTGAGCATTGCTATGCATAAGTCGTTTCCAAACGTATTGAATTACTTTGTGATTCTGTATTTGAACACCGTGGTTCTTATATAAAAGTGACTCAAGAATGGCTTACAAGTATAATCTCGTATTAACTCAATATTTGTTCTATTATTAATTAGTCCTTCAAATAACCTATTCATGGCGATAATCAAGATTGTATGAAATCAATAAATAATTGTAATTATATATTGAAAATCTGTTTATTTACATGATAGGGATGTTGGGCGCGTTTGACATGCCTAAAGGTGAGTCAATGCAAATTATTTGCTAATGAAGGGTTTTGAGATATTTTCATCTAATTAAACGAGCGAACCTCTACATCTAATAAGACCAGAGCATATCTATCGTTTTATAGCACAAGTAAATAAACAAAGCAAACATACATAGATACATACATAATTACATACATACATACATACATACATACATACATACATACATACATACGTACATACAAACAAACATACATACATAGATATATACATACATACATATGCGCATATACACATGTTTATCAATATTCATAAATAAATACAGATCATTTGTGAGACATTATTCCATAAGATCCTCTGGCGAACCCTTTATTCTGCCTCGTGCCGTAGAAACTTTCACCTTCTCTTGATTTTTGAACCAAAATTTAACGACTCGTGAATTGTCCGTTAATTGCATAATTTGTACGTAATCAACAATGTATGCCAATGTTGTATAGGGTTCTAACAAAAAATCTTGATGAGTGAGTAGATCTGAGCGCCACAACATATTGGTATTTGATAAGCCCCTCGAATGCATGACCAGGAATCACTTTGTGATTTCGTTTTTGAACATCGTGGTTCATTGTAAGAAAGGAGCGTTACAATGTGGTAATTACCCGGGTCAGAAATACTGCCACTTTTGTAGATTGGTATAATAACTCCTGTGTTCCAGTTTGCTGACCTGATTCCTGCATTTAGAGCGTGTTTATATAATTTACATACTGAGCCTCAGAGCTCCAGAATTGCCGGACTTATTCCGTCTTTTCCTGAAATTTGTTAACGTTATCCAGCGTAGATGCTTTCGCACAACCGCAAAATACACATTGACATAACTTAAGATTTCCACCTCTATCAAACGTAACAAAAGTGTTGGCAGGGTCACATCCTTTGAAAATAGACTTGCGCCATTGCGTCAGCTGTATTTCCGACATTATCTGTCAATCCGTCCGCTGTGTGAACTGCAAAATCTCCTGGTTTAACCGTAGTCGTGATGTTTACAATCGCATAGAGAGTATTTGGAAGTCGTTCCGTCCAAACACGTTGTTCTCGTATCACAGGAATCCTCCTTTTCTAACAAAAACAACAAGATGTTGCACAACGCCGCATACAAGTTGATCTAATTTTGGCATTCAAAATTGTCCACACAGAGTATCATCCACTCAAGCATGGATTATATCTCGAGAATCTTATTCAAACACTCAAAGTCATTCACCACCCCGATTTGATATTCGTCTCAACATTCCTTCGTTAGAATTTGGGTCAATTGAAACGCCGTACCTAAAAAAATCATACGCTTGGAATCGGTTTTGGTTTTCACTTCAAAACTAGATAAATCCATGACGAACCACATGATATGTGACTCTCCCTATTAGAAGTCGGTTGGTATTGTTTATATTCCATATACTTACTTATCATGCTGTTTTAGTTACCCTTACTGTTTTTTTCTATAATAAAATTTCCAAGTTTGTAAATAATAGATAAACAACACACAAATAACATGCCCGATGTATTACTATATCTTTTTGAGATTTTGACAGATGTCATATTAGAGATAATCAGATTAAGATTTTCATTTTCATAATTCTGTTCTCAATAGGTTGATCATGAATAATCACGGGTAAGTATGATGTACGTCTTTAATTGCTTTGCTTTAGTTTTTCTTCATTTTCCTGATTCCGTCTCTGTTTCCATCTTTTTCCATGTCAAGTCTCAAACGGACCAGGGTGCAAGCATCTTTTCGTAAAATAAATATTTGCTTAAAACGGACCTGCGCAAATTGATTCGCATCACATTTTTAATTTAAAATAAAACATTCATTTCGGCATTTATTACCTTTTGATGGAATCAACGTTTATCGCATAAAACAGCTGCAACTTTATTCTATCATTAAGGGTAGATCGTACAATGCTCTAACTTTCGTATTGTCGTAGTGTTGGGGCAAACCGGAAAAGATTACATAAGGTCAATACAGTTCGACGGGTGTCATGTGACCTCTTACAATATATTTGGAACATCGGTGCAACATTAATCCCTTTACCCTCACGTTTCACAGACATTTAAGGATTGCGTCTCGTCTTATCCATGAAGTCGTCCGATCCAAACAAGTCGCGTTCACTTGACGAATCCCTCAACTCAAGATAAAGCCGATTGGTCAAACGCGTTCATTACACACACAAAAACAAGTAACAAAGCGCATGTCTATCTTATATTGGCAAATTATATATTCACATTATTAGCTGAAACACGTCTGATCCTGTGGTCACTTCGATCTTATTTGTCATTCGATTTCTTGCCAACCGGAACGATTTAAACAAGGCTCATTTGACCGACATTGAAGTTTTTCATATCATTTGATATTGACCATTTCCTCATGCTTCGAGGGATATTTTTGCTCGAAACGTTCCGATGATATCCTCAAGAAACCCGAATTACTACGAATTCACGATTATCGTCGACGGACGTTTTAGTGCTTCCATCTCTTAAGGTGTGTAGTGGGTGGTGCTCTGCATCTCATCCGGAAGCTCGTGGTTAGCGCTCATCGCTAGTACTCTGTGCATCTCCACAATATCTTGGTTAATGAAACGTAACTCAATGTCAAGAAATGTCTGTGTTTCATTGATTATTTAGAGATGGGGAGAACCTATCGACCACGATTGGATTATATACCTGTAATTCACTGGAGTAATAGACGACACGCAGATAAATTTTGCATGCCTGAGTTTACTGATCAGGTGAAATTCAACTTGAAGTAAGCGATTCAATCTGTTTATCTCCGTAGCCTCCCACGTGAGATGTTGTGTAAATCGGAATAGAGGATACACAACCTATAGCCGTAAACAATTTGGTTAATGCATTGCGCGATGGATAAACGGATAGTATGCCACATGAGGAAGCAACCAGGATTGTGTTTGTACAATCTTCACCAGATAAGATTAGACATTGTGAATCGTTCTTCAAAGAAACGCCAGGAAACTCGAATGTGTTGCTCATAGGTTTTACCACATCTGAATGTGATATGTTTGATCATGTGATTGAACAAGATTGACAGTCGAACAGTGGCTTTGACGATTGACCACCGCCAGCTATTCCACATTTCATTAAAGGTACGCGTTCCAAGTTGTACTGAAATCATCCCCGAACATTTAGTTAGGCGTACGATGTAAAGGCGTGCAAATATTGACATAGATACTTTCACGTAAAACAAACTCGCATGGCGTACAATGTGGACTACATTTGAGTCGTGAGTGAGGGACAGTCAGAGTGATTATGCGAGCCCTAGAAGTACGCGAGCACGTGAGATTAAATAGCATTACAAACGGTGATTTGTTGAATTCAAAATATTGTAAGTCCTAATCAAATTTACTCGGAAACAATGACATTGTTGATCAAATAAATGAAGTGTTGTGATTTTCTCATTGTAAAGTTTGCGACTGAGTCTTGTGACATGAAATATTTCGAGAGGACACGAATAGAACGAGATTATTTGAATGAAGTTTTTTCATGCAATTCACATTTGGTAATACCGTTGCAATCGTAGTCCCGAAGACTGTCTGATATTAAAAAACGATCTCGATATTCTTCACAGCTGGTCGTTGAAGAACAAACTGCCGTTTAACTTCAACAAATTCAGGCTCATTAATGTGGTGAATTCGCGTATCATATATGTTCACATGTCTTTGAAAATTGCAGTGACAAAAACGATTTGTGTGTCTGGATAGGCTTCAGTTTGAAAACCTCACTTCAAACTAACACTGCCTTCAAAAAAGCAACACATGTCCTAAATATAATCAAACGGATATTTGAAACATTTTCACCCCAGGTATTCACAAGGATCATGAATACATAATTGAGACCAGTCATGGAAAACGTTGTGTAGTCTTCACGACATTGGGGCCAGAAGAATGTTAAACTTATGCAGAGAATCTATCACCGCTCAACAAAAATAGTTCTCATCATTCGTACCAAGCCTTATAAAGAAAGAATAGCTCAACGAAATCTGGGTATGAACAACGTGGTTCGTCGTTCGAACCCAATGTAACAGTGGCTTTCAGGCATGACATTGTTTGCTACTTTTCCACTGTTTCCATGCTCACTGAACGAAAACGTATTGCATCAACTGGATGAAAGCAATCAGCCAGAAACCGGTAGGGGATGTGAACAACACATTACTTTTGTATTGAACTTGTGTTCACTAATCTGCCTGGCGATTGTGGCAAAGAAATTCGCGCTAATCGTACTTTATCTAAAATAATGTCCACACACCAGACTAGTGTGAATTCTGTCATGTATCTAGGCTCCAATATATTCGACATCCTTACATGTACCTAGATATTCTACTTATTCTTGATAATTGGACTCGAGCCGTGGACGATGGATACCCTATCCATGCTTATTACTTGGATATGTCTAAATCTTTTGACCGTGTTAACCGCAGCATACTGCTACAAACATTGGAGCACCTTGGGATGTGCGACAGATTATTGGCCTGGATACAGGATTACTTGACGGGTAGAGTTATCAGGGTCAGAGTTGATGGGGCACTATCCAGCCCAGTAGAAGTTACAAGTGGCGTGCCTCAAGGCTCAGTCTTGGTGCCAATACTCTTCGTGGTGTAAGCTAACGATATACCTGCAATCGTACGCAGCAAAATCATTTTATTTGCGGATGACATCAAAGTGTGGACTAGCGTACGCACCATAGAAGATTGCCAAATTCTACAAAAAAGATCTCGAAGCACTTCATACGTGGTTCTTGCAGAACTGCCTACCATTGAACATCTAAAAATGTGAACCTCTTTGACTTTTCGTACCGTGGTCTCAGTGGTGACTTGATCCTGCTGTTCAACATTCTGCATACAGTGGACACCCACTTGTACTTCTGTTTCATCGCCAAGAAGCACGTGGTAGCAGATCGCAGGGCTACAAGTTAATTATTCCACACTCCAGATCAAATTTTCAAAGGTTTTTCTTTGCTGTCAGAGTTTGTTTTATATGGAAATCTCTGCCCCCACATATCATTTGCGAATCAAGGCTGAACTTGACAAGTACATGTTGACTAAATCCAACCTCGCACCTGAATACACATGCTGACTTTACATATTTATAAAACATTTGTGTTGTTTTTATGCATTCCCGATATTTTAATCTGTGGTTATTGTAAAGTATTAGCTTTTTGGACCAATAAAACTTTGAATGACTTTGTATTCTTTTGAATTACTAAAGTTTTCTGGCATTCTTGTTTTGCTTTTCGGCTTCGTTATTCTTGTATATTACTATGTAAACCATTTTGCTCATTTGCTATTTTCCCCGCAATTCTTTCAAATCTCTTAGTGCTGCTCAACAGTTGCATCAGTTGCATCTTCAATGAACATTTTTCGTTTTACGATCGGCTCATAAATACTATTTTTATTGATATTTTCAATTCACCGCTTCAATATAAACTTAAATTCAATCTTTTTCAAAGATTCAATCACACACATCATACGGCATGACTGCACAATCGTGGCTAAATCGGGAAACATAATATTGGTCGCAATCGATTGGAGTATGTTTGGGACCGATCGTGTATTCATAATGCAAAGGAATTTGTGTGCAATCGGTTAGAGTGGTTTTTGGGTAACGTTTCACTTCTGACACAGAAGCTTCGTCAGACCAAGTGTGATAGTCAGGACAGGGAACATGATTAAGTAGGAGTCAACCCACCACCACTGATTTGACCTTACCGCTAAGCAGGCTATAGTACGCCTACAGTGTGTCACGTCTCGTGGGAATGACCAGGATCAGTGGTCCATTTTCCTCACAGTGTTTATCCAAAGCAATCTGATACAAGTGAACACGCTCAAGGTCAGTTGACACAGCTGCCCGCATACGTAAAAGTACATAACTAACGGGGCTAAGGCTATTTTTTAAGAAAAACAAAAATTTAATTAACTAGTAGGTATATGGTGATGAAAAACTCTTTACTTTCGCATCAGTGCCGAGCGCCAGATTGTGGAGATTTCTGCCCCATCCACCTTATTGACCGCCAGTCGACCTGCCTTGGCAATTTCGACCGCCTCCGCATGTAAACGTTCGCTATACGGTTTAATACCGCGTTTTAATATTGCCACATTGTCTAAATCGACGCTGTGGCCCGTATCTAAAACGTGCTCCGCCAAGGCGGAATCACGAATAAGGGATTGATATTCTCTCGCATCCCGGGGCTGTCTCCGGACACTCTTCCGGTGTTCTTCGATTCTAGGGTGAATTTCGCTGGAAGTCTGCCCTATGTAAACACCCGAACAGTCATTACAGATGATTCTGTAGATGCGGTTCGTAACGCTAGAGAAAGGCGTCTTATCCTTGATAGTTTTCCCTTTCTTATAAGTTACGCGTATGGCCGCCTGGTTCAAGATTCTACGTATCGCTTCAGAAGTGCATTTTACATAATGTATACAGACTGTATCTCGCCAATTTTTTTCCGATTTTTCGGATGGGTATTGAAACGCGGTATTAAACCGTAAAGCGAACGAGCACATCTATAAACAAAGGTTACGAAACCTTATGTTGAGAACTACAGCGTTGGCCCCTACCTATTGATGTCTATATTTTTTTAACTCACGGAACTACCGTCTATCCAAAGATTCTTTTCCCTCAATCTGTGTCGCCATTGAGGATTATTTTTGCTCCACCTATAAAGAACATGGATATGATCATACAAGCAACGATTTTTTAATTTTTTATACGTATATCCTATGGTACTGTACAGCAAGTTGCTTTTTTACCCATAAATGTTGAATCTTCAAACGGTTTTGATCGGGTCTGGGGTGAGCTTTTTTCTGAATTCTCCTCCTAATTTCTATACAACATTAGGTAGTTCACCATTTTTATCGTTGTCCGGTAAGAATGTAAATGCTAGAGTTCTGTTTTTAATAACAATGATAATATTAATGTATATTCTTGAATAAACTAAGTCATGCCATACATGATCATTCGTTTTCATGAATAAGTACATCAAATAAAAAGGTAATTATACAAATGTTGAGGTCGAACATAAATACATTTTTGTTGTTGTCAACAACCGTAAAAATAGTTGGATAACATTTGTACAGATAGTAGCTTGTTTAAAACATAAAGTTGATAGAATATTGGAAAAATAAATGATAAAAGTTCATGTTTTTAACGAATACAACAGTAATTGTTTAAAATGGGTTAATTACAGGTTCGGTAGGTCAGAATCGCAATGTTTATTCATGTATGAAGTTCCAAATGCAACTTTAAACGCAGATAAGCGCATAGGGAGTTTACTTCATCACGCAGATATGAGTGGTATCGCCATTTCAAGAATTATGAGAGTGCATTTTGTTGAATTTCAACAATTTTGAAAAATAAATTCTCAAGAAAAATTTAATTGTTGTTGTTGGCCTCCGTCGGTCGATGTCGACTATGGATGTACATCACATCGCATGAATTTCATGTTTTGCAACTTCTTGAATGACTAAACAGTCCGATTCGGGAGGAACAATCTCTCCCGCAGCGCTTGCAACGATAGTCAGAACTCTGTTGTATTGCATCAGTTGCACGCCGGCGGCGTTATCTGCGTTCAGCAGCCAGGAGCTGTATTTGCTCCTCCCCGGCTTGCAGTCGACGCTTTACACAATACCTCCAAAGTGAGCGGTCAAGAGCAAGTTCTTCCCAGTTTGCGGAGTCAATGTCAAGAGCTTTCATATCTCTTTTGCAAACATCTTTGTACCGCAAGTGCGGTCTGCCCAATGATCAACTTCCTAATTGCAACTCACCGTAGAGTAGATCTTTCGGAATACGATAATTTTTCATTCTATAGACATGACCAAGCCACCGCAGGTGGCGCTGACGTAATAGGGTGAACATGCTCTGTAGACCAGCTTTTGAAAGCACTTCAGCGTTAGTCACTCTGTCCATTCACGATCTGTTCAAGATACGACGGATGTTTCGTAGGTGGAAAGCATTCAGCTTCCGTTCGTGTCTTGCGTGGGTGGCCCAGGTTTCACTGTCGTATCGTAGAGCATTTAGTACGCACGCGCTGTATACCATCATCTTTGTCTTTACAGTCAGCTTGCGGTTACCCCAAACACGAGAGTTCAATCGGTACAAAATGACAGCTGCTCTGCCAATCCGCTTATCAATCTCCGTATCTAGCGAGAGGTTATCCGCAACGGTTAAACCAAGATATGTAATATGATGTACTGGTTCGAGCTGACAGTTTCCAACAGCGATGATTGGTGGCGATACAGTCCCTTGACCAAGGACTTTGGTCTTGCTCATGCTGATGGTTGGACCAAATTCTTTGTATGCCGACGAAAAACAGTCAATTAGCGATTGTAGGTTCTCTTGGGAGTGAGCAATAAAGGCTGCATCGTCGGCAAACAACAGGTCACGGATTATCACATCCCGTACTTTGGTTTGTGCTCTCAACCGGTTCAGGTTGAAAAGCTTGCCATCACTTCGCGTGCGTATGTAAATGCCTTCTGTTCTCGTCTCAGAAGCGCGCTTCAGAAGCAGAGCGAAGAAAATGCCGAACAGCGTGAGAGCAAGAAAACACTCTTGTGTGACGTCTCGGCGAATTTCAAATACTTCTGAGCTGCAACCGGTAAAATAGACCGAGCCTTTCATGCCTGAGTGGAACGAAATAACGAGTCTCAGCAGCCTTGGGGGCAGCATATCAGATCAATCATTTTGAAAAGACCCCCTTGCTGACATAGTCGAATGCCTTAGTTAAATCAATAAAATGCAAATGTTGTTGTTGGCCTCCGTCGGTCGATGTCGACCATGGATGTACATCACATCGCATGAATTTCATGTTTTGCAAATTTTTGAATGACTAAACAGTCCGATTCGGGAGGAACAATCTCTCCCGCAGCGCTTGCAACGATAGTCAGAACTCTGTTGTATTGTATCACTTTAAAATTTTTATAGCTAAAAATATTAAAAGCCTTTTATGCCCTATAAGTATAAATTATCTATAGTTGTCTAAAGTAATGTGTTGCTCACATCCCCATCCCTTACACACCACTATCGGTTTCTGGCTGTTTGCCATCGTCAGGTGGAGACAGTAAGATCAGGATCAGTGTCTCAACCTGACGATGGCAAACAGCCTGAAACCGGTAGTGGTGTGTGAGGAGGAAGATGTCACCAACACATTACTTTGGTCATGCATAAGCGCCTTGATTGCTTTGACCAAGAATCACTTTGTGATTCTGTGTCTGAACATCATGGTTCGTTGTACGAACACTATATAACAGTGGCATACAAGCATAACTCTGTTAACCACTTTACCACTGTTTTAAAGTTCACTGAACCTGATCTTACTGTCTCCACCTGACGATGGCAAACAGCCTGGAACCGGTAGTGGTGTGTAAGTGATGGGCATGTGAGCAACACATTACTTTGGTCATCCATAAGCGCCTTGAGTGCTTTGACCAAGAATCACTTTGTGATTCTGTGTCTGAACATCTTGGTTCGTTGTACGAACCCTATATAACAGTGGCATACAAGCATAACTTCATCTATAGTTTTATTAATAATAAATAGCTCACCTAATTTTTTCGGAGATAAGAAGTAGTTGAGTTGCTCTTTGAATTCAGTTTATGAAGTGCTCAATCTTATATTATTGGGAAGTAAATTCCATAGACGAGAATATTTATAAATAAAGAAATCTTTTCGCAAACGATTGTGGATCTCTGGTATACATATTTTGTTTTTGTGTCGAAGATTACATACTTCCGAATTTTTGAAATCTAATTATAAATCAATGTCATTTCATTTGATATTCATTTGAATATTCTGTGAAAGATTATAAGATGTGGTGTAGTGGTGTGTATGGGATAGGGATGTGAGCAACACATTACTTTAGTATAAGATTTTGTTTTATTATTCGAAACCATAATGGTTCCAATCCTAGGATCTGACATCTTTTCTGATGTGAATGCTTATCCGAACTAGTGGTAATGGATCGTGTGAAAGAACGTTAGATGCCTTCGTAAGCATAAATATTAGACCGAGTAATGTTACTAGATATAATGTTTCAGTAATCTAATAAAGGTTGTGTATGCAACTTATAAAGCTCCAGCTTGCACTGTATCAGAGAGATGAATCTATGAAGTGAACATATATTCTTTTTGTTTTAGATATCAAGTGGCAAATTTGTTCATGAAATGTAAGTGATCCAGATACCGATGACCTAAATCACGTACACATTGTGCTGGTTGTAGTGGTGTATTATTTAGGATGATCGTATCTTTTGGTATGATAGAGTTAGAATTTATGAAAGTAGATTTATTGGTGGAGAACTCAAGACCGTTTCGAATACTCCATTGAAGTAGAGCATCCAGGTCTTCGCAAACAGCGAAAGGCTCAGTTACTACTGTGCAATTATTACCATGTTGATCTTGTTTAATGATGTAGTTTATCTTATCTGAATTTTCCGATGCCCTAGCGTTCATTAATTTAGATAACGCATTCTGTTTTTTACTTGATTTGAGGGCTGTAGACTCATCAGAAATCAGTTTATAGTTCATAATTTGTACTAGTGTGTCAGATAATTCATATGCATGCAAAAGGGAAGAGATGTCATGTTCATTACGAGCATATGATTCCGAATAAACAATGTGTTTTATAACTTATGAGCTTTGCTCAGTTTGGGGCGTCTAGCATGTCTGGTAACTCCGCCAAGGACGGTCTCAAGCCCGTCTGAGAAAGGAAGAGGGTTAAGCTTAGGGCTAGCAACCCTATTTCGTAAAACCTACATTGCTACGCAAACGATGACAACAGATCCGTGGTTCGGTCATGTCTGCAGGATGGATCCCAGTTCGCATACGAAGGTTGCCATGCACTGGCATCCGCAAGGTAAACGAAAAAAGGGGACGGCCCAAGGAAACTTGGCGCAGAACGTTGAAACGCGAACTACATGCACAAGGGTTCACAGTGCAGACGGTAACGGAAGCAGCGACAGACCGGAACCACTAGCCTGAAGTTGTCTTCGCCTCATGTGCCACCCGGCACGGAGAGGACTGAAAAAATGAAAAAAAGCATGTCTGGTAGTAGATTTCTGTAGTAACTCAACAAGTTTATTATGAAAGGTTTCGGAGATTACATTAAAATTGTCAGAAAGGAAGAAAATCAGTCCAATCTTCGTTTTCACAGATTTTCCAATCTATGTGAGTGATTATATGTGGCTTTTTAACACTAGTTATTAAGCTATGGCAACTCAATTCGAAAGATATTATGTTATGATCTCCAATAAAAAATGACGGAGATACGTTCAGGTTTAAAGGTGTGATATTCAGAGTAAAGACAAGGTCGAGGATGTTTTTATTGCGAATTGGTTTATCAGCAAACTGTGTAAAACCTAATATTGGGATGGGTTGTAATAATTCAAAAATAGGCTCGGGTATTGTGGACTCGGTCGATGGATTTGCCATGCCAAATTCCGATCTAACGGATGAGGCATTATACGACAATTAAAGTTCCGAGTATTTCTATTGTCAAAAGTTGAAGAATTCCTAAAAGGAGGTGGTGCAGGCAATAACGCACTAGATTGTCGAAACTTGGGCAAGATGGTTCTTTTCCTTAAGTGAGGGGATGTAGTAATTTTAGGTGGAATAATAGGTTGTGTTGAATTATTCACAGGTGAAGGTGAAGTTGGAAGTGCATTCAACTCTTGTGGCACTTCATCAAATTCCATCGTTTTTTTTTCATTGTTGGAAGATTCGGTAGAATATTGAGTAGTAATGGCACGCTTATGGAACCCAGTTCTCCGTTGCATTGGCGTGAGATCAGGTTCAAGAAATCGATTTCAAAACATCCTTATGGGCTAAAATGTGTGAAGCCAGGCATTTATCACTGAGTTCTAATAGGATTGGGCAAGACCTCGAAGGCTTAAATTTCCTCAAGCGTTTTAGCGAAGCGCAGTCCAATGAGAAGCCATAAATCTTGTAAAGGATATCTGTCGTCTACATAAAACAGTATAACATTTTTTACATCTTAAGTCTCTTTCACAAATTTCAGAAACAATTGATTCAATGAACTTGTTAGATCGTTGAAGTATATCCTTGTCGATATTTGAATTATCATCCAGGAAGATATTCAATGGTTGTAAAGTCTTGCAAACCTGTGTAACAAAAGAGTTGTTATTTCGAATTTCATTCAATTCGCATTCTAACTTCCGTAATTTATTCAAAATAAAGAAATTGTTTTGATCTAAGTATACGGAGTATTTGTTTGTCTTGGGAATTTCACGTAAATTAATTCGTTTCGAGATGAGTGTTTTAGTGTACATATTTCAAATAGTATAAATAAAAAAATAGTCAAAAGCGTGAGAGATATAAAATAAACGTTTTCGTAATTATGAAATATTTGGCAACCACGTACCGTTTTCAAATACACACCTCTTATTTAGCCCACCTCTCACCGTACTGGTAAAAAGAATTTTTTTATTTTTCAAGCATTATTCATAACAAGGTGCTTCCTCAATTCAAACCGGATAATCCTTTGGCGTCGCGATCGTCGGGGATATGCAAATCACAATAGGAAAAAACGCGTTGACAGTGGTGGTTGCTTCTTTGCAACATTCCCCTGAGAGTAATTCTGGACAATCGATTGGCTCGTTAGCCACTTATTGTCCTGTGCAACTGAAGATTTTGAATAGACAAAAAGAATGAACGTTTTGGCAGTGGTGGGTGCTTCTTTGCAGCTTTCCACCGAAGGAAATTCTGGACGCTCGATTGGCTGGTTAGCCACATACTGTCCTGTGCAATCAAAACTGAACTGAACTGCACCTTTTACAACTACAGGATAGTTTTTTCCTCTACAACAAGTGAGAACGCGAGGTAAACACCCCTGGTGGAGCGCGACTATTCGTAAGGCTATTAGATGACTTGTCCGTAGCTGGAGTGCTTACAAATTCTGTGGAACTGACAGATCTAGACTGCAGTACATATAGAACAGAAATTCAGCTGTTGCGCTGCAAAGGGAAGCAAAAAGAGACTTCGAATCCCGACTTGCTAAAAAAGCAAAGATTAAATTAAAAGCTTTCTATGACTATCTTCAGTCCGAGCGATCTTTAAGAGAAAATATATGTACGTTAGTGCTGGGTGATGGCAACACGGCTTGGACTGCACCGGAAAAAGCCGATGCGATGCATTAATTCCTCTGCAGTGTTTATCAGCGCGATTCAGGTATATAATATACATAATACATATATCATATATCTATATATATATATTATAATATATATATATAATTATATATATAATATATATATATATATATCTAGTTAATCCTTTGAAATGAAAAGTGTCACCCTGGGTCAATGCTGGAAAGAAAAGAAAGAGAAAAAGGTATATCTGGACGAAATTTTTTGTCCATTTTTCCACATGTCGATTTTTTGATTTTTTGATTTTCTTCACAAATTTGAGGGGGAAACACAAAATAGAATGCACTCTCTCCACTTTTGCCGGTTCTCAGCCATCGGCGACAGCGTGTCAAGCCACAGACATTCACTATCGCTTGGACCCCACCCAGAAAGCCGCGTTCGTCCAACCCGAACTAAACCCAACGTCAAGCTTTTTAGGCCTTCTTCCAGGTCAGCGGTTGTCCACCTGAACACCGCCGCCAGCCTGGGCTAACCGACACACGCAGCGCGCGGAAGGGTAGGCACTCAGGCTTCATTCTTATGACATGCCCTATCCAGCGGAGACGGGAACGGTCGATTAGGCCTCGTAGCATCAGGCTGTCCACACATAGAACACGGTGCCTCACTTCATCGTTGCTAGTGCGGTGTTGCCACCACACTCGTGCAAGCCTCCGTAAACATCGATGGTCAAACACCTCCAAGCGCTGGAGCTCCTCTGCGCGTACTTCCCAGCTGCCCAAGCAAGACCGACCTGACTGAGGCCAGGTAAACTTTCCCTTTGAGTCTCAAACTCACGTCAGACCGCTTCCAGAGATGACCTAGACTGGTGAACGCGAAGCGAGCTCTCGCAACGCGAGATCCGATCTCACTTTCCAGCCCTCCTCCCGCCGTGATGCAGCTACCAAGATGGGTGAACTGTTCGAAACAGTACAGACTGAGGTCATCGACCGTCAGAGTGGGCTGCAACCCCTCCCAATCATGAAGAAGAACCTTACACTTAGTCGGAGCTAAGTGCAATCCGTACCTAGACGCCTCCAATGCTAGCCGGTTCAGGGCATTCTGTAGGAACACCGGATCATCACCAAGCAAAGCAATATGATCGGCGTAATCAAGGTCAGTGACACGGTTACCTGGAAGTAGCTCGATCCCACCATCAGTGAAGCTACCGAGAGCATTCTGGAGGACATCCTCGATCGCAAATTTGAACAAGAATGGGGACAACGGACAGCCCTGGCGCACGCCACTGGTTGTGGGGAACGCCAGCGATAGACTGCCGTAGACCCTGTTCCTCCCTGAAGAATGAGAATGGAGCTCTTTCAAGATGGCGACATACTTAGGAGGGATGCCACTGCTAAGTAAGCAGTTCCAAAGAGTAGTTCTGTCCACCGAGTCGAACGCTGCCCGGATGTCCAGAAAAGCTTCGATGGTTGGTCGCCGGTACAGGTGTCTGTGACTAATAACTGTCGCAGGACAAAATTTTGATCCACGCATCCACGCCCCGGGCGAAATCCAGCCTGTTCATCGCGGCAACGTAACTCCCGAATAAGTGATAGCCGACGAAGGAGGATGGAAACCAGGTAACTGTTTAGAAACTCACGGGTGTAGAGCACCTCTCTTTAGCTCGGTGGAGGTTAATCAGGAAATGGTCACCACAGTTTTGTCGCAGTTCTGCACAAACTAAGTATTTGTGGCGTCAAAGGTGACCAACATTGATGGGTAGACAGCTTCTTAACTAATCACATTAACTATGTTAGAATTGCAAGGGTGTGCTCGGAGGAATCACTGATTCTCAGTGGAGTGCCTCAAGGCTCTGTGCTTGATCCATTACTTTTTCTTATTATTGTAAACGACCTGCTTGAGTTCACGCTGCTTTTTTGCTGATGATGTTAGGATCCTAGGAACCGACGGTAGAGAAACGCTCATATCTGATTTAAAAAAAGTAATCGAGTGGACAAAGACCTGGGACTTGCCACTAAACTTGGGGAAGAGCTGTCTTTTGACGACTGATTTAGCGACAACCTAGCAAGAAGTTGGTGAAGGAACTATCAGAATAGCTGCTGCTCAGAAAGTGAAGGATCGCGGCATTACTGTAACAGGCGATTTTAAATGGGCCGCTCAATGTGCCAATGCTGCAACAAGGCCCGCAGAGATTTGTTCGGACTTCGCTCAGCGTTATCTTCAATCTTCATTTCCATATACAAAGTAGTCGTACCGCCTCACTCGGAATACTGCTTTCAATCCTGGGCACTTAATGGGAAAAGACGTTTATTTTCCTTAAAAACTCAATATCTTTGAAGATATTACGACTCTATATTGACACTATGTCAACATAGATTTGAATTATATACATGATTATAATTTGATCATAACGTTTATAATTTGATCATATTCGCCCTTCATCCTGATTGGTCCTTCGAGCGCTTGACACGGTTTTAATGTGCTATTTTCCAAGGTCATTTCCTTTTACATTCTCAGCCTATATATATGGATGAGTAAACCATGTTTGTTATTATTGGAAGTGAGCTCCCATACAAACTTATATGAAGCTTTGGTCTTCTCTCTCAATAGTCGGTTGGACAATATTGTGGAAAGCATATCCGGTGCATTATTAGCTCTATATCAAGAACGTAACAGTTTGGCGACGGGTTTATTCAAATTACGAAATCATGGAACAATCCAAGATAGAAATTCTTTTGGAGCGACAAATGATGCTAATGGAACTTCTTCTGCAGAAGCAAGTATCAATCACAGAACCTCGTGCTATTCCACCCTCCATTGACGGAATTGCGAACAGCATCGCAGAATTCGCCTATGATCCGGACGCTAACGTCACATTTGAAACTTGGTTCAGGCGTTATGAAGATCTTTTTCATGTTGATTTCTCAGCCCAAGATGATGCATGGAAAGTCCGGCTGCTGCTACGTAAACTTGTCCCAGCAGAGCTGGATAAGTACTGTAACCTGATCCTACCCAAGAATCCTCGGGATAGAACTTTTGATGAGACTATCAAGTCACTGATTGAGCTCTACGGTGAGCATGTATCTCTATTCAACACTCGCTACAGGTGCCTCAAGCTGAAAATGAACGACACAGACGACTTCCTGACACACATGGGCATTGTCAATCGCGAATGCGAACGCTTCAAGTTGCGGTCCCTCACAGACGACCAGTTCAAGTCCTTGATATTCATATGCAGCCTGGTATCTCCGCGTTTCGCTGATATTCGAACGCGACTGCTCAACAAACTTGAGCAAGAACCCTCATTCACTCTCCAAGCCATTGGTGATGGATATCTACGACTGGTCCGTCTCCAAGAAGATTCGGCAATGATTCAACATGGGAATCATGGCACCGACACCGTCCATGCCGTTCAGCAAAGCAATTGGCATTCGCCACAAGTTTCCAGCCCAAAGAAGCCACCGTCTTCATGTTGGCATTGCGGAGCCTGGCACTACGCCCGATATTGTCCCTTCAAACAACACCGTTGCAGTCAGTGCAACGTCACAGGTCACAAAGAAGGATTCTGCAGATCCAGAACGAAACAACAAGTTTCGTCGAAACCAAATATTTCGAGGCCCTTCTCAAAGCCGCAGCAAAACCAGCACAGGTTTTCATCAGATCAGCCAATCAATGCTGTGTGTAACCAAATCCAGTGCAGCAGTGCACCTTCTGACAGGATTGCAGTTATATCTACTGAGCAGTATGTACGCGATCAGTTAACCACAGCAGTCCGAAACCTTCCCGTGACGGTCACAGATATCAAGAGGACCCTGAACGACGACGAGGTTCTCTCAGAAGCTATCAGATATGTTCAATCTGGATGGCCTAAGCTAGCACCACAATTGATTGACAATCAACTGTTCCAAAGACGGGAATCCTTATCAATCGTGGATGACTGTCTCATGTTTGGTGCTCGAGTCGTTATTCCCGCTGCTTTGCGTCAACGGGTAATACGTCAATTTCATGCTGGACATCCGGGGCTCAATCGGATGAAAGCAATCGCCCGAAGTTTCGCCTACTGGCCAGGGATGGACGCTGACATCACCGAGTTCGTCAGGCGCTGTACCAATTGTCAACAAGCGGCAAAACTTCCTGCTCACGCAACACCGGTTCCGTGGCCGCGACCTGAGAAAGCATGGTCGCGTATCCACATTGACTTCGCCGGCCCACTCAACGGAACCACCTACTTAGTCTTGGTAGACGCTTATTCAAAATGGCCAGAAATCGTTCCGCTCTCTCCTGCCACAAGTTTGACCACAATCGGAGCACTCACTTCGATATTCAGCCAACACGGAGTTCCCGACACCATTGTCTCAGATAATGGATCCCAATTCACATCAGCTCATTTTGCCGAATTCTGCAAGAAGAATGCAATTGAGCATATCCGGACTCCGATCTACCATCCCCAATCGAACGGACAAGCGGAGAGGTTTGTCGACACATTCAAAAGAGCAATGCTCAAGTCTCGAGGGGAGGGGACTACCGTCGACAACTTGCAACGATTCCTGTTAGTCTACCGGACAACCCCACACGAATCCCTGATGAATGGTCAAACGCCAGCAGAAGCATTAATGGGTAGAAAACTTCGTACAGTCAATAACGCAATGGTCCCGAAGCCACCGCAAACTCAGGTTCATCAGCATCTCAGTCAAAGGAGCTTCAAAGTGGGATCCAGCGTCTATGCTCGTGATTATCGACAACGAAGAAACCCATGGATCGAGGGCAAGGTTGTATTTCGGAGAGGTAGCGTCATGTTCGACATCCAAGTTGGAAACGATATTTGGATACGCCATCTTAATCAATTGAGACCAAGAGAAGGACAGTCGGAGTTAGAACCTGCGGAACCAGTGAATCTTCCGTTGGATCTTCTATTTGATACCTTCCAGCTCCCATCTCCTCCGGTTGAAATACCACCTGACATTATCGCTCCCGATCGCGCACTAGAACCCCGACGATGGACTAACCGAAGACGCAAGACTGTCGTACCACTTCAAGTGAACCCCAAGCTCTGTCGGTACTGAGTCACTTTTAAAAAGGGAGGTAATGGGAAAAGACGTTTATTTTCCCTAAAAACTCAATATCTTTGAAGATATTACGACTCTATATTGACACTATGTCAACATAGATTTGAATTATATACATGATTATAATTTGATCATAACGTTTATAATTTGATCATATTCGCCCTTCATTCTGATTGGTCCATCGAGTCCTTGACACGGTTTTAATGTGCTATTTTCCAAGGTCATTTCCTTTTACATTCTCAGCCTATATATATGGATGAGTAAACCATGTTTGTTATTATTGGAAGTGAGCTCCCATACAACTTCTCTGAAGCTTTGGTCTTCTCTCTCAATAGTCGGTTGGACAATATTGTGGAAAGCATATCCGGTGCATTATTAGCTCTATATCAAGAACGTAACAGCACTGTAGTTCAAAAAGATATAGCATGTCTCGAAAGGGTCCGGTGCCTTGCGACTACAATTGTAGAGGGTCAGGCAGGAAAAGCCCATGAGTCAAGACTTAAGGACCTCGGTTTGTACACACCAAAGGGACGGCGGCTGCGAGGTGACCTAATAGAGGCCTTCAAGATTCTAAAGGGTCTTACGGGTGATAATATTACTGAAATTTTTAAACTTGCCCCGAAAGCAGCAACAAGGGGAAATTCTATGAAGCTTCTTAAGAGTACGCCCAGGTTGCTTGCACGTGAGCACTTTTTCAGCAACCGCGTGGTCAACTTCTGGAACAAGCTCCCAGATTGCATTGTAAGCCTCTTAAATGTGTTGAGCTTTAAAAGGGAATTAGACGTTAAACAATCTATCATACTTCTTCACATTGCCTAATGAAATCTATGAAAAAACAAACCAAAAACATTGTTATATTATTATCATATCTGTCTAGGCCTGGGCAATCTGACAGCAAATTAGCCGACATGCAGTGTATGACTGTGTTTTGCTTTGCCTCGACTAGGCTAGTGATTTCATACACCACACATTGTTCACGCATGTTATTGCATTGTTACGGAGGGTTCTTTGGATCTGAACGTCGTTCATAGTACTTACCCCGCAATTCCGCAGCTAATGGTTAGTAACCTTCAGAATACAACGGTACTTCAAGAGGTAGAGGTTTATTCATCCATCCAGAATAGCACGCCAAAGAACGTGCTGTCTCCTCGGGTACTACGCCCGAGGAACAAACAGGATTGAGTCAAAATGTTTTGCTGGGTCCCGTCGCCACATTGCTATACGGAAATTCATGTAGTATCCGAAATAAGTGGTCAGAACTTTCTATCCTTACACATGAGCTCCGGCCACATGCAATAGCACTGACGGAAACCTGGCTATCAGAAACTGATTCTATCCCCGAGATGATAAGTAACAGATATTCTGTAGTCAGATGCGATAGACCTAGTGAAACAAATGGTGGCGGGGTTGCCATTTTTCTTGGGCTTGGTTTTCGAACTACAGAATCGAGCGTTCGGCTTAGCACGCACAACGTTCAACTATGCTCCTGCGTCATCCACTCATATAAACAATCAATGGTAATAGCGTGCGTTTATATGAGTCCTCAAGCTAAATTGCAGGATTTGAATAATCTGCTTGAAAATCTCAGTTTATTGCGCTCCGAGGGGTCCCAGGTTCTTATAGTGGGTGATTTCAATTTACCCCACATATCATGGTCGACTCAGTGTTCCACCGATAAATTGTCTGAAGACTTTACCGAATGGATTCACACGCATGCTATGAGCCAGCATGTCATTGAGCCAACAAGGTTTCGACAGGGTTGCTTACCTTCGTTACTGGATCTTGTAGTCTCTTCGAGTGGTGAAATGGTACGACAGGTAGAATACCTCCCTCCGCTAGGGAAGAGTGATCATATTATGATAAGCTTTCAGCTAATACTCAGGTATGACAAACCTCCTCCTAAACTGAGGCGTGATTTCAAATGTGTAGATTGGGATCTTGTAACAGAAGAAGCTAAAACGATCCTGTCGCAATACACAGGTGAAGATGTGGCTGCTAATTGGCAGCTTCTCCATTGCTGTCTCTCGAGCTTGCAAGATAAGTTTGCTCCGTTGGTTCCTGTCAAGCGGCGCAACAAGCCAATGTGGTTCACACCTGCGATGCGTCGGGTGATTAAATTCAGGGATCGTGCCTGGAAAAGCTATAAGACTTCACAGACACAACGGTCCTGGATACAGTATAAGACAGTGAGGAATAAGGCTGTAGCTATGCAACGCACAGCGAAACGTGAATTTGAAACACGGTTGGCACGCAATATCAAGCAGTGCCCAAAGCGTTACTATAGCTATGCCCAATCTAAAGGCAAAACGCGCGAGTGGATCGGTAACCTGCAACAGGATAACGGACCCCATATAGTTTCAGATGTCGAAAAGGCTTTCGCGTTTCTCAAACACTTTCAGTCAGTCCAGAGAATTGACCGCCAAATAGACCCACCTATCACACCAGTCTCTGTAAAATCGGATGGCATTGCTGCACTCGAGGGACTATATTTCACTAATGAGGAGATTAGACTTCAGCTTGCAGCAACTAACCCACATAAGTCTGCAGGCCCAGACGGTATTCACCCTCAGTTTATTAGAAACTTGGCGCCCGTACTAGCTGAGAGCGTGGGTCGTCTTTTTAACGCATCGCTGGTGCATGGAGTTATTCCGAGTGATTGGAAGCTAGCCGATGTTATCCCGATACACAAAAGCGGCAGTCGTTCATCTGTCTGTAACTATAGACCGGTAAGCCTTACTGTCATTCTGTGTAAGATCTTAGAGAGGCTGATCAGAGATCGGATCTGCAGGCACTTAGTTGAGTTTAAGTTGCTGGACTCTGCTCAACATGGCTTCCTTAAAGGAAAGTCGTGCCTAACAATCCCCTTGAGCTTTCTAAACGAGGTCACCAGAAAATTGGATAAGGGCCAACAGGTTGAGGTTTTCTACTTGGACTTCTGCAAGACTTTCGACTCAGTGAACCATAGACTGCTCGCTACCAAACTAGGTTATATGGCTATCGTTGGTCCTCTAAGGAACTGGATAGTAGGCTTCTTAAGCAACAGGTACTTTCGTGTCAGGGTGGGCAGTAAGTACTCACCGAAAGTAAGGGTTACAAGTGGAGTTCCGCAGGGATCTGTACTCGGGCCGCTACTTTTCCTTATCTTCATCGATGACTTGGCAGCGGCGATTAAGTGTCCCTGCTACATTTTTGCGGATGATGTCAAGTTTATTGGATCACCGAACGAACGTGATTTTATTGACGATATTGAAAAGGTTATCAAGTGGTCTGTTATATGGGATCTACCAGTTAACTTCTCAAAAAGCTATCTCTTGTCGAAAGTCGGCAAGAAGCTGGCGGTAGCTGGCCCAGATGGTACACTTGTGATAACTGAGGGGGCCGAGAGTTCGCGACTTAGGTATAGAGATTTCTGCGGACTTCAAATGGGCTGATCAATGTGCAGCAGCTGCACATGGTGCTAGGAGCGCGCTGTTTCGCCTTCGATCAGTTTTATCCTGCAGGTCCCCGGAGGTTTTCATACCGATATACAAGGCTGTCGTCAGACCTCATCTCGAGTACTGCATTCAAGCTTGCTCACCTTATCTTGAAAAAGATATTGCAAGGCTTGAGGGTGTTCAGCGCCTTGCTACTCGTATGATCGAAGGGAAATCAGGTAGATCTTATGAGCAAAGACTATTAAGTCTAGGGCTCTTTTCACTTAAAAGAAGGCGGCTGCGTGGGGATCTGATAGAAACCTTCAAGATCATGGCCGGTTTTAGTACTATTCAACCAGGTGAAATGTATGTTCTCGCACCCAATGTGGGTACTCGAGGTCACCCTCTGAAACTGGCCAAACAACATGTCAGGTCTAATGCTCGTAAGCACTTCTTCAGTGAAAGAGTAGTAAGCTACTGGAACTGCCTACCTGAAGATGTCGTGAACTCTAACTCTGTAATGTGTTTCAAGAATAGACTTGATGCCGTATGGAGCTCATTATTTCCTGCATTTTGCCCCTAATTGAGTAATGATATTGTATTTACCTGGTCTTTGAAATGCATTAATGTCTCCTCACCTTTGGTGAGGGGAGTTTTTGCTCTACATTCCAGGTAACCATCCTACCAGAAGAAATCTGTGAACCTATTTTGTTTGAAGTGGTGGGCGCTTTTTTTGGCATACCACCGGAAGAAATCTGGACGCTCGATTGGCCACTCTGCCACATATCGTCCTGTGCAAACTGAACTGAACTGAACTGAACTGAACTCCCTGAATAGCTGACCTCTCACCGTGCTGGTGAAGAGGAACACTACCTTACTTTCCAGATATCCGGAAACAAGAACGTGTAAGAAATACGAATTGTATACTCAATATCGGAGTACCAGGTGCTCAATCACATACCGTTGAAGGAAATCTGGGCGCGTGATTGGCTTTTAGTCACCTTCAGAACTGTGCAACTTGAACTTGAACTTGAACTAGACCTTGATCTTAAACTGTAGTGGACCAGAGATATAAGTCTAGCACTACACACAAAATGGCAAAAATGGAAAGAACTCACTAAAAGACCAAAGGAGCAAATGTCCAAATAAAGATCCGTAACGTCCAACGTTAGCGAAGTAATCCACACAGGAAAAGTCCAAGTGATGATGGAATCCAAGGTGCAGAAAGTGCTAAAATGTTGGAGGATCCATTAATCACATTTCCGGCACGCTGCGACCCACGCAAACTCCGCAATCGCGGAAGAAGACAAAGTCTGAGTTCGAAAATGTATTATCAATTAATGATTATTTACAGAATGCTATACAAAGGGTGAGTAACAACAACTCAGTTAACGAAACGGAAGATCAATAGTCTGAGTGAACCGGACAAGAAGAAATCGATAGATCGATATGGCAATATCGATTATCGGAACAAAACGATAATTTCCAAGTTGATGAATGGAAATGATGCAAAGATAAGTATTAGCCGCCAAAAAGTGTATTATTGTACAAGCATTAATTCGAATGGAGTACACATGGCCAAAAATGAGCAATCATACAAGGCCAAAAAGTGTATGTACAAAATGCTAAGGTACAAGGGAAAGTAGATCACTACAATACTCCCCCACCAGAGCGTTAGTTATGCTTAAAGTAAGGATAACATACGCTCGAAATGTTCATGTGGCCACGTAGTCAGCAAGACGTTTGGGCCAATGCGCATGTCTACCAGTTCGAGTTTGAACAGGGGTAGAAAGCCCGAAGGATTGGGATGAACATGGGGGGAAGGTAGGCGGTTGTGATTGCGGAGTAATGAAGCTTGGTGGAGTTGGCGGTTTAACCACACGAGAGCTGGTTTTGTGCACGGAATATGCTGTGATTGTAGGATCTTTATTAATAGAGGACTCGCTCATGGTAGGGTGGTGAATGAGTATTCCAAAAAATAGGCCACAAATTGACGAATACGAAGATATCGTAAATGCAAAAAAATTGCAGTTTGTCGAGGCTCACCAATTATGTAGTAGACGGGCTCACCAATTATGTGTAGACGGGCTCACCAATTATGTGGTAGTCGGGCTCACCAATTATGTGTAGACGGGCTCACCAATTATGTGGTAGTCGGGCTCACCAATTATGTAGTAGTCGGGCTCACCAATTATGTGGTCGTCGGGCTCACCAATTATGTAGTGGACCAGAGATATAAGTCTAGCACTACACACAAAATGGCAAAAATGGAAAGAACTCACTAAAAGACCAAAGGAGCAAATGTCCAAATAAAGATCCGTAACGTCCAACGTTAGCGAAGTAATCCACACAGGAAAAGTCCAAGTGATGATGGAATCCAAGGTGCAGAAAGTGCTAAAATTTTGGAGGATCCATTAATCACATTTCCGGCACGCTGCGACCCACGCAAACTCCGCAATCGCGGAAGAAGACAAAGTCTGAGTTCGAAAATGTATTATCAATTAATGATTATTTACAGAATGCTATACAAAGGGTGAGTAACAACAACTCAGTTAACGGAACGGAAGATCAATAGTCTGAGTGAACCGGACAAGAAGAAATCGATAGATCGATATGGCAATATCGATTATCGGAACAAAACGATAATTTCCAAGTTGATGAATGGAAATGATGCAAAGATAAGTATTAGCCGCCAAAAAGTGTATTATTGTACAAGCATTAATTCGAATGGAGTACACATGGCCAAAAATGAGCAATCATACAAGGCCAAAAAGTGTATGTACAAAATGCTAAGGTACAAGGGAAAGTAGATCACTACAAAACTATACTATAACAGCGCGCGGTTTGAAACTAATAAATTTGTGGATTTATTTTCCCTTGCACGCTATTCTTAACGTGCTATGTCTAATTTGTTTTAGTAATAACCTGTATTAATTCTAATTGTTGCCTTTTTTCGCTATATTCACACATAAAAGCATTGAAGGCTGTGTCTAAAAAGGTCAATCACGGGCTTACCCAAATTTAACTAAATCGTATATCAGATATATTATTTTTATTTTGTTTAAAGTTTTGCGTTGTCCTGAATTCATACTCAGACATTTCTAAATGTGTCCTGGCCTAGACCAAAATAAATAAGCGGCATATGAATTTTCAGTTATTGTCGGAATTTAGAAAATATTAATATTTGTTGTTGGAAAACCATAACAGAAACAGGGGTAGTGAGATTCCATCGTGTTTTTCTACATGCAAATCATTATCTATGGCAGATCAATTTAACACGAGTTCATCTGCACAGTACTCAAAAACGCCATGTTCTTGCAGTACATTATGGTATGATGGTATGAAAACACAAGCCTGATCCAGGCAACTTGCTGCACTTTCAGAGACTGCGTGCTGGCTCAGATATTGTCAGGTTGCTCAGGCTGGGACATATATGAGGAAGAAAAAAGAACAACAAATAGTAGTGAGACTCCGACCTTTTTCAGCATGAAGTTGCTTAATGACACTCCAACAGCGACTTGGACTGAATTTGTAACAAGATGGCACTTGCTTCTGAGCCGTTCTTCTGTGGCTAAGACAATTCCCTTGAAATCTAAACGTCACAATTCTTTCGTACACAGTAGAACACGCAAATAGATGTGTTATAGAAACGCTGCATGGAATCGCTTTAAAGTGAGTCAATTGCTATCCGATTGGGAGTGCTACCGACATTTTCGTAATTATTGTACTACACTGTTACGCCAAGACAAGCCGCACCACCAGACTTTCCTTGCAAACCGGTTTGCGTGTAACCCAAAGTCACTATATAACTATGTCAACGAGCAGCAACAGGTTTGCTATGGTATCCCGCCACTACAAACTGATGGAGGTCCGACTAAAAGTGTGAAGGAGGCCGCAAATGCCTTGAGAGCGCATTTCATGCCAATTTTCCGCAATTCGGCAAAAGAGTTACCGCTATTTTTGCAGCCTTATTTTCCCTTCCATATTTCATCGGTTACATTTACTGCTACCCGAGTAAGAAAGCAGATATTGCTGCTTCGTGCAAATTCTTCTGCAGGAATCGATCAAATCACGCCAAAGGCGGTACAAGCAGTTGCTGATGCCATTTCTGAACCTCTTGCGTTGTATTTTCAGCGCTTATTAGACACGGTTGCAGTGCCAGACGGTTGGAAGAAAGGAATAATAACTCCAATGTTCAAAGGAGGTAACCGCAGTGACGCAGGGAATTATCGGCCAGTTACATTAACTCCGGTGCTGTCCAAAATTATGGAGTCGATCATTGCAGAAGATATAATGAGCGCATTCGAATTCTCGGGTCTGATCACTAGTGAGCAGCATGGATTTCGCCGTGGTCATTCATGCACTTCAAATTTACTCCTAGCTAGAAACAGTTGGACCAGATCAGTCAACCATGGATACGGAGTGGACGTTATCTACCTTGATTTTTCTAAGGCTTTTGACAGAGTTCACCACGCGGTACTTATTCATAAGCTGCGTACTCTTGAAATTAGCCCTCCACTCTTGACATGGATAGCTGCATTTCTGTCCTCCAGGACTCTTCGTGTGCGGGTGCGTGAGACGCTTTCCGAGACATTCCCTACTGAATGTGGAGTACCCCAAGGTTCGGTTCTTGGACCAAGACTTTTTCTTTTATTCGTCAATGACATCGGCAAAGAAGTGACATCCCCATTTCTAATGTTTGCTGATGACATCAAAATATGGCACGAGCTTTCTTGCCCAAACGCTATTAGCGACTTGCAGTCTGATTTAAATTCCCTTTACGCCTGGTCGGTAGCGAACCATTTACCGTTCAATGCTGGAAAATGTCGTGTACTTCGCATCCGAAAAGAGGGTTACCCCATTTATACCCTGGGTGATGTCCAGCTCCTCGCTAGTCGACAAGAGAGAGAGACCTTGGTGTGTTAGTTCAGAACGACCTTGGATGTTCGGCTCCATGTATCAAGGCATCACGTGTGGCGAATCGAAACGTTGGTCTACTGAAGCGAGCTCTCGGTCGGTTTGACATACGCTTCTTTCCAGCCCTCCTAAATTCGTACGTTCGCCCTCATTTGGAGTATGCGATTTCCGTCTATGGTTTTCTGCTGCAAATATACGTCATGCAGATTTACCCTAATCATTAGCTACATTGTTACGAAAGTGTAATCGCTCAGTACTACTGTACTGTGCATCCAACACCGTGTTAAATTGATTGGTCACTGGCGTTGAGCTATTTGCCTAACAAAGGCTAGAGAAGCTGACTCGAACAAACGCCAGGTTGTGCTGGGGACGCCGCTTTGTTCCCAAATTCCCAAGACTGTTAATTGAAGCCGACTGATCCTCCAGGAGGAGATAGTCGTACACAAGTAAAATAAGCTACGTACTGAACCACGCTGGATTCTCGTTGCCATTCCTATTTATATCTTCATTTTTTATACCTGTCTATGCCTGCGCAATCTGACAGTAACTTAGCTCACGTGCAGTCTATACTGCGTGGCACTTTGCCTGTATCCGGCTTGTGATTTCATACATAACTTGTTACGTACAGTTAATGAGAACTGCAACCACTAACTCATCGTTTCAAATAGATTAGAGTGCTCACATGCTACACACCTGCACTCTACAATCGGTTCCTAGCTGTTTGCCATAATCAACTGGAGATAATAACGTTTATTATCTAGGCCTGGGCGACCTGACAGTATCTTAGCCCACGTGTAATCTGTGACTGCACGACACTTTGCCTGGATCAGGCTTGTGCTTTCATTCATTCGTTCAATAACGTTTAGGTTCAGTAAGTCTCATGGTTTACTTTTAATTATTTCTCTATTTGCTGCTTCCCAATTACATGTATGACGTCTCGATTTAGGCAAATTTCCATGCAGCGTGATAATTCGATCGCTCAGGCTTAGTCAAGCAACTTAGAAAGAAGTAATGACAGACTGACTGTGTTGCGATGTTCATCATATTTCCGTGCCAATAACATTCAATTGGCATGATGTTACCTGCTATTCCCTCAGTTTTTTTTGCGCGATCTAAACCCGTGAACCAGGCATGGTATAACTGCTGTATGTGTTGTTTATTTTGTTAGTTTTAATTTTACGATTCCAGCTTCACAAATTCTCCCGTATCGTTTCGTTTCATCAGTTATTGCTTAATGATAACGATGCCGACGATGTTCACCAATGCGCTTGAGTTTTTTGTCGTTTCTATGGTCTCGTGAATGGCGTACGGATGTGCAATCGCACAGTTCTTCTATGTGGTACAGCCAAACACACTGATGTTTCACTGCGATTTCTATTTACGTGCTCACATCTCTCTAGGCGATGTCAATCTTGAATTGGTCAACAGCTTTGTTTATCTTGGAAGTTGTATCTCTGCTGGCGGTTGTGTCGAAGACGAGATCTCACATCGTGTTCGCAAAGCGGGTGCAGCGTTTGCTAACCTTCGCCACTTGTGGCATCGACACGATGTTTCATCCCATACTAAAGGCCGAGTGTTCAACGCAGTGGTGCGTGTAACACTCCTTTATGGCTGCGAAACCTGGTCTATCCGAGCGGAAGATGTCCGTCGGCTTTCCGTTTTTGACACCCGTTGCCTGCGTAAGATTGCTCGCATTCGGTGGCAGCATCGTGTTACAAATATAGATGCCTGCAAGCGGGTGTTAGGACCAGGTGATCACGGACTAAGAGAAATGCTGATGCTTGCTAGGTTGCGATGGTTGGGACATGTTTTAAGAATGCCTACTCACCGTTTACCCTACCTCACCTTACTCGCAGAGCCTGACAGAAGCTAGGAGAAACGATCGGGTGGCCATTGCTTGGCGTTGCGCGTTGGGATGAAGAAATTCACCGTAGCGCTAGGCTCAGTTGGGCGTATTCGTTTGCCTGGGTGGGGTCCGAATTCTCCACCTAATAGTTGGCTGGAAACCTTATTATATTTACACAATCATCTAAAAATGAAAAGTGTCACCCTTTTTGGGTGTGGGCGTGATACTACCAGGTTGCCCAGGCCGAAGTAGAGGAGTTGATCCTGAGGACTCCCACCTCAAGCCTTTGGCCCGAAGGCCTAACCCGCAAGGCAGCGGAGCGAGATTAAGGATCGCACCGAGGCCGGATACTGTAGAGACAGTTCAAAAGCCATTCGCGAGGTAGAGACCATGCAGGGACTCCCGACATCGTCCCAAACCAGTCGAGCCGGTGATCCTTGCGGATTCATACGCCTCTCCTGGTATACAATGTCCACGAGGAACAAGGAGACTGTGTTTGTCTGGCCTCTCATCTGGAAACCTTATGAGATATAGCTGCAAACCGAAGTCAGTGGCGCCAGTGTATTTTATTATGTGTGTCCTAATTTTTTATCCGATATCATTTTATATAAAAAACAAAACAAAAAATCCACAAAATCGCATGCAGTGTAACTACTAAAACAAGCTGCTTTTTGCGCATTTGCTTTTGCATATTCCACGCACTTGCTTATCTGCTTTTCCTACTTCATATTGCTTGGCGCTTTGTCTGGCTCCAGATTGTGCTTCATGATGATGATGAGGCCCGGGCAACCTTTCAGTATCTCAGCCTATGTGCAGTCTATGACTGTAGGGTTCTTTGCCTGGATCAGACTTGTAATTTCATACACAATTTCTATTTCCCACCTCATAGCTGTCTAGGCCTGAGCAACCGGACAGTATCTTCGCCCACGTGCAATCTCTGACTGTGCGGCACTTTGCCTGGATCAGGCTTGTGATTTCATACCATAACATGCACGGATGTGCTGTGCGGCTAACACCGTGCTAAATTGATTGGCCATCGGTGGTGAGCTGCATGCTGAAATAGGCTGGAGTCTCACTGCCATTTCTATGTTCTTTCTCATATCTGTCTAGGCCTGGGCAACCTGACAGTATCTTAGCCCACGTGCAGTCTCATTGACTGTACGGCACTTTGCCTGGATCAGGCTTGTGCTTTCATACATACATACATACCATAACATACACACTTGAATACGATTACTCTGACAACCTGCGTGTCTACCTTTAATCTATCCATATTGACCAACGGTATATCTTTACTTTCAGTTACCATGAAATGGACCACATACCTCGCACTTTTAATCCTCGGTATCGGATTGAGGACATTTGTCCGATTCTCATTTTCTGACAAAATTCTCAACAGTTTCATCTACTCACCCATCGACCAATGGGAAGCGGGTATGATGTTTCACCTTCCCTAAAATGTTCTCATTGCAGTCCAAGAGGGTGTGTACTTGAAAACTGCCGGACTCCCACAATACGATAACGATATTGTGCATCAGGTTTGTTTAAACGTGCGGCAATCCCATTCACCCATTCAGCCCCCTCTGGTGCTTTCACTTTGGCGTTGGCTACTCGCTAATTTCGGTGAACATATTGCCTTTTGCTTCATGGTTGGTTTTGTTGTTGATTGAGCTGATAGCAGATTTTCGAAATGGTTCTGCTCGTCTCACTAGTCAAGCTTTGCCGGATATCAAGCGACGCAATACAAGAAAGTGAACGGCGCAAAAAGTCCTTCGTACATCGCGCATCCCGGGACATGCTTCGGACGTTGATGGAGGACTTTGGGGATCGCGAGTGTTTAGCGGTTTTATGGTCTGTTGTTTTACTCCGCGTTATACGGTTTCTTTTACGTGCAACGTTTTTGTGTGGACGTGCTTTTGGAAGCCATTATGTTTTTTTCTCGTGGCCAGCTGTATCGTTACTAGTGTATATTTAGGTAACGTTACCTGGGTAGGATTGCTCGCATTCGGTGACAGCATCGCGTTACATGTATAGATGTCTGCAAGCGGGTGTTAGGACCAAGTGGCCACGGACTGAGCGGAATGTTGATTCATGCTCCTTTGCGATAGTTGGGACATATTTTAAGCATGCCTCCTCACCGTTTACCGTACTGCGCCTTATTCGCAGAGCCTGGCAGAAGCTGGGAGCAATAACTGGGTGGCCTGTCCATGGCGTGTCGCGTTGTGATAAAGAAACTCACCGTAGCGCTACGCTCAGTTGGGTGTATTCGTTTGTCTGGGTGTGGTCCAAAAGCTCCACCTAATAGTTGGCTGGAAACCGAAGTCAGTAGCGGCAGTGTATTTTATTATGTGTATCAGAATTTTCTTATCCGGTATTATTTTATAAAAAAACCAAAATCACAAAATCGCATGCAGTGAAACTACCAAAACATGCTGCAGTTTGCGCATTTGCTTTTACATATTCCGCTTTCCTGTTTTCCCTCTTTCCACGCTCTTGCTTATCTGCTTTTCCTGTTTCATATTGCTTGGCACTTTGTCTGGCTACAGACTTATGGTTTATGAATACGATGATTAACGAGATTTCGGCTTTTGATACCAAAGCAAAGGTAACATTTGATAACTTGGGTCATCTGTGGAGTCAGAAAGGTGTATCTTTGGAGCTCAAAGGCAGATTTTGTGATGTCTATCTCGTACTTTGGTGAAACATGAAGAATAACGTCGACCTTACTTTAGTTTTTCCTAATTGCTGTGTCTGGCTGGCACTATTGGATACATATCGTAATTGAATCTTTAGAAGCAAGTTAACAAGCACCATCCTCTTGGGTTGGCTTATGCATAGCGAATTGAAAGTTATTTTTTCACTTGTGAGCGTGATACTACCTGGCCGAAGCAGGGGGTTATCTTAGGTATGCTGTGCAATCACAAGCCTGATCGAGGCAAAATGCCGCACAGTTAAAGACTACACGTGGGCTAAAATACTGTCGGGTTGCCCGGGCATAGACAGATATGGGAAAGGAAAATAACAATGGCATTGAGACTCCAGCGTGTTTTCGCGTGCAGCTTATGCATAGCGAATTGAAAGTCATGTCTCGCTTGTTCTAGTTTACTAACTCTAACTCAATCGCGTCGTTCTAAAGGTAACCTGACTCCGATTTGGCTTAAGCAGACGAAGGCATTGACAACTAACCTGGCTGCCGTTGACTCGACGTGACTCTGTGTTACCAGTTACAAATTCTGAGTAACGGTATTGCTGTGAGCATCTTCTTGGAGTGTTTTGTTAATATTGAATGATGCAAAAGTGGAGTTGCGAGGAAAAAATGTTATGATGCCCGCAAGTGAAAGCCGCAAGTAAGCTGTCACACTGATTCGTTCACATGTATGATGTATGAAATCACAACCCGGATCCAGACAAAGTGCCTCACCATTATATACTCTACGTGAGCTAAAATACTGTCAGGTTGCCCCTGCCTAGACACAACACTGGATTGAATTCCTGTCAGCACTTCATCCAAGTCTGTCTGTGCCCAATCTTCTACACGTTAGGTAGCTTTTCAGTTCTCAACCTTCCCCGTCTATGTACGTATATGTATGAAAACACAAGCCTCACCCAGGCAAAGTGCCGCACATTCAGAGACTGCACGTTGGCGAAGTTACTGTCAGGTTGCCCAGGCCTAGACAGATATGACAACAGAAATAGATAGAAAATAGAAATGGTAGTGAGACTCAAGCGCGTTTCAAGATGCAGCTCACTGGTATGAAAGCACAAGCCTGATCCAGGCCAAGTGCCGTACAGTCAGAGACTGCATGCAGCTTACTACCGTTGGCCACGATGTTAGCCACACAGCACATAAATACTGCACGGTTGCACATCCGTGCATCCCCGTCTATGTAGAAGTACAACATGTCATGGTAGTATGACAATTAATCATTTGGTACTTGCTACCGGTGTGATGCTGTTCGTAAAGATTCTGCCACCGCAAACTGTCCTTTCAATCAAGCGATCAAAACTCAGATTCACTCACCCATTCGCGAAGATGGACATAACTTCTGGCAAAGTTAAGCTAAACCTTTCACTATTTTCGGCTAAGATTTTGTCTTCCTTTCTTTGTTGTTTACGCTCCAAGCGTCGAGATTTTTAATCGAAATTTGGACACATTCGTTGCAATGCGATTTGTTTGAATCTCTATATTAACTCACGGCATGTATTCAACTGGACTATGGGTGACGTTTGATGAATGAATATTTACCATGTTATGGTAATTGTTAATTTATAAATATTGTGTTTTTTATATATATCGTGGATGGACACAGTGACTAATGCCGAAGTGCTTTCAAAAGCTGGTCTACC
>JACCGJ010023886.1:0-30310 GCA_013407085.1 Atriophallophorus winterbourni | reverse complement strand
AACAACAAGTGCAGAAGCAATGATTGCCTGTAAGCTAGGCTTTATTCAAATCACAATTGGAGTATAGTGGCTGTAAAGAGAAAGAGTATTACAATAAGACTAGAAGAAGGTGATAAAGCATATAGCAGCAAAATTCAATCATAGCATTCTCCGCCGCCGAATATGAATGAGAGTATGGTGATAAACAGAAATGTGCAATATCATGCTTGTCTGTTGCGTAAATTGTAAGAATGAACTCTTTGTTGTTTTTGTATATGATCCTCGAGTTTTGATTCAGTTGCATCAGGTTGAGTTAAACGAGGAGCGAGGGACTTTGCGCAATCATCACCACCGAATTCAGGAGTTTCAGAATGTTCGTCAGGATTAACAGGAGTGTGTTGCTCAAAATTAGTAAGGCGAGTGGCCTGCAGACAATCGTTACCTTTTGGAGCTAGATGACGGATTGAAACTGTATCTTCTCAACCATCAGGTAAACGGACGTGGGCATACTGCGGGTTGCATTCTAACAATTCAACTTCATCAACACAAGTATCGTATTTGGAATCACGGGAATGTTTCTTGAGCAACACAATACCGGGTGTAGTTAGCCACGTAAGAAGGGTAGTACCAGTCGCTGACCGACGATTGTATGCGAATAGGCGTTCATGTGGTGTGGTGTTTGTCGCGGTGCACAGTAGCGACCGAATTGAGTGCAGTGCATCTAGAAGGACCGTCTTCCATTGGCCAGTAAGGAGACCACGGGATTTCAGAGTGAGTAGAATCGACTTCCATAAAGTGCCATTGAGCCGTTCCACTTGACCGTTGCACTGTGGATTATATGGCGTTGTACGGCTAGTAGCGATGCCATTGTTGTGAAGGAATTGTCTTAGTTCATTAGGCATGAAAGAGGAACCGCGATCAGAGTGTATAAAACCCGGCGTGCCAAATGTTGTGAAAACTACCAGAAGGCAATTGATGATAGTTTGTGATGTCATGTCAGGGCAAGGAAAAGCGAACGGGAAGCGGGAATATTCATCGATGATTGTTAGCAAGTAGCGGTTCCGGCTTGTTGATGGTAGTGGTCCTTTAAAATCGAGACTGAGTCTTTCGAAAGGCTGGGTAGCCTTTATCAAGTGGACGCCTGTAGGTTTGAAGTATTGTGGCTTTATTTCACAACAGACAGAACAATCAGCAGTCATTTTACGGACCTCATCCAAGGAGTAAGGCAAGTTTCGCGCTCGAATAAAGTGCATGAAGCGGGTGACGCCAGGGTGGCATAAGTTATCATGTAGCTGACGCAGTTTTATTAATGGTTCCACAAAACCAAATACGGCACGTGAAAGTGCATCCGCTGCTTGATTCTGTCGGCCTGGTCGGTAAACCACATCATATTGGTATTGTGACAGCTCTAAACGCCAACGTTGAATCTTGTCGTTTTTAATTTTACCACGCTGTCTATTGTCATACATAAAAGAGACGGAACGCTGGTCTGTCACTAGTCTGAATGGGTGGGTTATAAGATAATGCCTCCATTTCCTGACAGCTTCAACGATTGCACACGCCTCTTTTTCGATAGCCGAGTGGTGTTGCTCACTGTGATTCAACGTTCGTGAGAAGAAAGCTACTGGTCTACCACTCTGATTAAGCGTTGCGGCGATCGCGACGTCAGATGCATCAGTTTCTACTGTCAATGGAACCGCATGATCGATTGTGATTAGCAAGGCATCCTCGAGACGGCTTTTCAACTGTTTGAAAGCAGTACGCGCAGATTCAGGAAGGGGGAAAACTCGGTTATGGATAAGTGGATATATAGTGTCTGAAAAGCTGGGTATCCAATGGGAGTAATAGGCAAACATGCCAACTGCTCGTTGTTGAGATTTAAGGTCGACTGGTGGTGGTAATTCTCTTAGAGGGGCCAGGCGGTCTTGGTCAGGTTTGATGATACATTTGGACACCTCGTAACCGAGTATTTTGATAGAACTCACGGCAATTATACTCTTCGTATCATTGAACGTTAGTCCGTACATGTCTGCAGTTTTTAAAAAGTTGGATAGGTTTCTGTCGTGATCGGCTTTATCTCGCCCACAGATGACGACATTGTCAATGTACGCGAACGTGCCAGATAGTTTTTCTTTGATTATTAGTTCATCAATGATCCGCTGGAAACACGCGACTCCGTTGGTCACACCAAATGGAATTCGACGGAATTGGTAGAGTTTGCCGGCAGCTTCGAATGCGGTGAATGGTTTATCCCCGTCACGGATGGGTATTTGGTGATATGCGCTCCGCAGATCTAGAGTACTGAAAACATTGTAAACAGCGACATTTTCAACTAGTTGATCGATCCTTGGCAAAGGGTAAGCATCAAGTTGCGTGAACCTGTTAATTGTCTGGCTATAATCAATAACTAACCGCTTTTTGTGACGTTCGCTGGTAGTGATTAGAACCTGAGCCCGCCAGGGTGAAGATGATGGCTCAATTATACCTTCTTTCAACAATTGTTCAATCTCCGATCTGATGAAACGCTCATCGACAAAAGAGTGGCGTCTGGATTTAGTGGCTATAGGCTTGCAGTCAGCAGATAAGTTTTCGAAGAGAGACGGAGGTGGGACTTTGGCTGCCATAAGTCCACATATAGAGAGCGAAGGTTTGGGGCCTCCGAACGGGATCTCGACCTTTTCGTGCATTTTCAAAAAGTCATGTCCAAACAGTACATCTGCACACAGATTAGGCATAACTGAAAAATTGAATTGTGGATAAACTGATTTCTTGTAGCGAATGGGTAGGTAAACCATGCCTTCGGTTTGACTCGTATGTTCGGTATTAGCAAGAGTTATTTTGTTTATACACGGAACTAGTTCCCAAGAGTTCTTACGAACAACCGAGGAATTTATGTAGCTCTCAGAGCTCCCAGTATGTATGAGAGCCTGCAGTCGGATGCCTTTGACGTAAACAATAATGATTGCATTAGACAGGGATACAGGAGCAGCGGAACAGAACAAAGCGGAAACAACTGAACTTGTCGATGGACGGTTATTTTTTGTGTCAGATGATGACAAACAAACTCGTTGAAAATGACCTTTTTTCCCACATCCTTTGCAAACAACTTCTCTGGCAGGACATTTTGGTCTTGGATGCCTAGATAACCCACAAAAATAACATTTTGCAGTATGCGCGGCGGCAGTCACCTCTACGGGCGTATCTGGATGTATTTGTATTTGATTAAGGGGGATATCATTGTTTGTGCATGGCAGCCTGTTAGCATATGATTCAGATTGTTTGAGAGCTAGTTCGAGTGATCTTGCTGTATCGAATGCTTTCTGGAAGTTGAGTGTTGAATGTTCTAGCAATCTCTGTCGGGTTGCAGTGGACTGAATACCGCTGATAAAGGCATCTCGGAGTGCATAATCTTTATACTGCTCCATACTGACAGCACTGAAATTACAATCCCTGGCAAGGTTTCGTAGTTTATGAGTGAATAGGTCGAGTGATTGACCGTCTTCTTGCTTGCATGTCGCCAATAAATGTCGAGCGAAAATTTCATTTTTCGGTTTAACATATAAGGCCTCCAAGGTGGAAATGGCTTCGGCGTATGTAGTACAATCCGCAAGTAAATCATATACATCAGAGGAAACGAAGTTGAATAATAATTTCAGCTTATCTGGTTCGAGCTCTTTCAGCTCATTGAGAAAATTAGAAAATGTATTAAACCAGTGTTTCCAACGTTTAGCGGCGTCTGAGGCGTTTGGGTCAGCATTGAATTTCTCAGGTCGCAGGAACGGTTCCATTTGCAAATAGTGATTTGAATAAATTGTTCTGATTGATCGATCAAACAAACAAGTGAGAAGAATGATTGCCTGTAAGCTAGGCTTTATTCAAATCACAATTGGAGTATAGTGGCTGCAAAGAGAAAGAGTATTACAATAAGACTAGAAGAAGGTGATAAAGCATATAGCAGCAAAATTCAATCATAGCAGTGGGATACCCCGATCGCGGGAAAGCCTTTAGGATAAAACCCTGAGGAAAAACCTGGAACAGAGTCTGGTAGACCACCTTTTTCTGGCAACTCCCTACTGCCTTGCAGGTCGCACTTGGTTGTGCAAAGGCTAGAGAAGCTGACTCGAACAAACGCCGAGTGATGCTGGGGACGCCGATTTGTACCCAAATCCCCAAGAACCTTCATTGAAGCCGACTCCTCCTCCAGGAGGAGATAGTCGCCACCACAAGGTAAAGTAAGTAAGTATAAATATACGTTATGTTTCGCTGTCACATGACCAAAACTATATACGCAAACAGGTTTATTCAATCGAAAGCACAAGTGGTTCGCTATGGAACTTCATAAAAGTCTACAAAAGCACCAATAGACTTTTGTAAAAGGGAAAAGAGTTTTTCTGTAAATTTTGACTATTTCACAATGTACTCCCAACACCTCCCCTGTGACTTTTGGTCTAATATGAACGGTGCCTTGGATCGAATGTATGCGAGCTACTGGTTTGCGGACACGATCACTCCACATTCATGGAGTCATCATTGTTCAGTATCTGCAGCCGGATGCGGCACGGATGACCTATCTCGCCTTTCTCCTTAACTTCGATGTAGCGAGGAAAGCTTAAGCTTATCTGATGGGCACATGTATCGAACTTTTCTTGTTTTAGTGCTGCCGATCTAGAGTGTGCGGATGACATCGCACTTTCGGGAGATGACTCTCATATAGTGCAAAAAACTGGAACGCCCGGTTCCTGAAGCTTCAATTTATGATATATCATCATCATCATGAATCATAAGTGCCAGATACAGTGGTAAGCAATATGAAGCAAGAACAGCAGATAAGCAAGCGCCTGACAAAGGGTAAGCATGCAAGCGGAATATGCAAAAGCAAAACCGCAAAAAGCTGCTTCTTTTTGTATTTTCACTGTATGCGGTTTTTTGTTTTTGTTCATCAGATCTACTATAATAATAAAACACCGGATAAAAGATTAGGACACACAATAAAATCCACCGGCCCCACTGATTTGGTTTGCAGCCATATCTCGTAAGGTTTCCAGCCAACTATTATGTGGAGCTTTTGGACACCATCCAGACATGCGAAAATATGAAAATACAGGTAAAAATGTATGATATATGATATGTACTTTGCAGCTAACAAGTGTGAACATTTCCCGGGATCTGAGCGGCACTTTGGCCAACGGTAGTGAGCTGCATGCTGAAACACGCTGGAGTCTCACTACCATTTCTATTCCCCCCCTCATATCTGTCTAGGCCTGGGCAACCTGACAGTATCTTAGCCCACGTGCAGTCTCTGACTGTGCGGCAATTTGGCTGGATCAGGCTTGTGCTTTCATACTTACATACATACATCACAGGCCTGGGCAACCCGACAGTATCTTAACCCATGTGCAGTCTTTGACTGTGCGGTACTTTGCCTGGATCAGGCTTGTGCTTTCATAAATACATACTATGTAAAACTGGTTGATAGCCTTGCTTACCGCAGCAGTTGTATCTCTGATTGTGGTTGTATCAAGGACGAGATCTCTCAACGTGTACGTAAAACGGGTATAGCGTTTGCTTGCATTCGCAGTTTGTGGTGTCGACGCGATGTTTCACTCCATACTAAAGCCGAGTGTACAACGCAGTGGTGCGTGCTACACTACATTATAGCTGCGAAACCTGGTCTATCCGCGCGGAAGATGTCCGTCGGATTTCTGGTTTTGACACCCGTTGCCTGCGTAGGATTGCTCGCATTCGGGGCAGCATCGTGTTACAAATATAGATGTCTGCAAGCAGGTGGTGGGACCAGGTGGCCACGGACTGAGAGAAATGCTGATGCTTTCTCGCTTGCGATAGTTGGAAGGCTTTTTAAGGATGCTTCCTCATCGCCGGAATCGCGGAGCCTGGTAGATGCGGGAAACGACTTGGTAGCCAGTCATAGACGTGGCACGCCATGATGAATAAACTCAGAGTAGAACTAGACTCAGTAGAACGTATTCGTTTGTCGGGGTGAGGTCAAAAAGATCCATGATAGTTGTTTTAACAACATTATTGCTTGCAAACCCAAGTCAGTTGGTGTTAATGAATTTTGTTTGTCATCTTGTTATATACTATCTCCACTATTATATTTGATGCAAAGAAAAAATCAAAAAAATAACAAAATATCATACATTGAAAGTACAAAAAACATGCTGCTTTTGCGCATTTGCATATTCTGCTTCCAAGCGTTTGTTTCTTAAGGCTTTGTTTATCTGCTTCTCCCACGTCATGTTGCTGTGCATTTTGTCTGGTTCCAGACCTGTGCACGCATAAGATAAATTCGAATGTATCCCAGTGCCATTTTGATTAGAAAGAAGTTTCGCTGATGATGTCATCTAGTTTGGTGACGAACTGTCCGCAATCAACCAGCTCAGGAACAAATATGAACTACAATCCTGTAACTTAGCTAGAAATATTCAATACTATTTCCAACACCATATGAATGTGCTAAGCATTGTGGAAAAATAGACCAACGACAAATATAAAGTATTTGAACGGATCCCCTGTCAGTGATTTCACGCGGAACCTTTTCGCAACCGCCTTGGACAAGTTGACATTATTGTTGCGAAGATTAAACTGCGAAGTTCGGTCGCCAATTATTTAACGCAGCTGAGCTACCGATCCTGAATGGTGAGATCTGTTGCTTTGCGAGATAATATTTGTGAAGTGTTCAATTTGAACAGTGCCACGCTCAGTGGTTCGCATTTCATTACCATACGCGATACAGCCACCTTACCGTTAAACTCTGAATAGGATAGTGTATTCGAGTCCACAGTGATCGACCAATCAGTCATACACTCCAACTAATTTTCGCAGATCGCATGTCGCAAAGTTGATGCACAAGTGCTATTACAAACCATGTTATACCAGGTGTTTAATGATGGCATCGCCGGTGCTGTCTTTTGAATGGAACGATCTCCACGAGAGCAGACAACCGCGACCACGGAAATTTGTGTTAAACTATTATGACGAATCTAAGACTCGCTTGGGGCTGGTGCCCAAGATAAGAAAATGTTGTACGGAGAATAGAAATCAGCTACTCAGAAACTTCATGTACGACCGAAGTCTGAAGAAAATGACCACCCGTTCTCTATACAAAATAAAAAAGCCTTTCAGTGGAGCTCGTGTGTATCCAACGTATAAAAGCACAATCCTGATGCAGCAAAATGCCAAACAGTCATAGTCTGCACGTGGGTTTTTACACTGTCATGTTGCCCAGGCTTAGACAGGTATGAAAAACAAAACAGAAATGGTAGTGAGACTCCAGCGTATTTTCGCATATAGCTCACTACCGGTGGCCAATCAATTCAGCACGGTGTTTGTTGCACCGCACAGAAGAACTGCATGCATCACAGAAGCGCTGCATCGTGTACCACTATAGTGGACGCCTCTTGCACCACGGAGGCTCGCATTTTCAACCAAGCTTTTTCAATTCATGTATATTCCCCGACATGCACTTTATTCTACATTAAAATGATACTTTACCTTGTTAAACCGCGTAAATACTCAAACATTCTACCGGATACATCCTGTCTTTTCTAGCAGTGGAAATGCCAACAAGACTGTTTTCCGATCTGAAAATTAAACCGAAAGCAATCATATTCGATCTCGGTGAGTCTGTGATGATCTAATTCATGTCACAGATTGTACTTTATGGCCATTCGATTGTGACATTTACCACGGGCACAAACTTCAAAGAAAAGGCGATCGTGTTCTCGATAATCACGGTGACTTGGTCGAACCTTGCCCAGACTCTCTCGCTTTGCTGACCGATATCCACAACGAAGAAGGCGTATTTTTGGCTTGTGCCTCAAAGTATGATTGAATGTTTGAGTTCGTTTGTTTATCATTTGCATTAAGATACAATCGTCCAATACTTCTGTACTGCACGGTCAACACCTTGATAAATTGATTTGCCAGTGGTAATGAGCTGCATGGAAAATATGCTGGAGTCTCACTTTTATATCCCTTTTCTTATTTCAGCTAGGCCTAAGCAACCTGACAGTATTTTAGCCCACGTAAAGTCTATGATTGTGAGGCACTTTGTATGGGCCGGGCTTGTGATTTAATACATATTATGTTTCGTAATCTCTCAAAGGCCAGCGGTTAGCGAATTGGTTGAAGTCTCGAAGCTAGTTTACAGTGATCATATCTTCGCAACTGCTTATTAATGTTGGAAAAGCTGTGATGACATTGTGGGGCCTTCCAGGAGACGCCATCAAGTTACCTACACGGATAGAAATTAACGAAATTTATACGGACAAGCAATCGGTTGGGATATGTTTGGGACCGATCGTGTATTCATAATGCAAAGAAATTTGAGTGCAATCGGTTAGAGTAGTTTTTTTATACAGACAAGGTTACTAGCGCGATTTCTTGTTTTCAGTTCTTTACAAAGACAACGAAGTTAAAACGGTGTCAACACAAACTACTTTAATTCACGCTGGGTACAAATAGATAGAGTAACCTATTTCGAATTTTATAATGGGACTGGCAATTCAAATCTTTGCATGCAATATTACACTTTTAAAATTGTTGTTTTTTCGATGAAAAATCGTGTCAACAACTAAAGCTGTTTTATTCTTTTCTTTTATCTATAAAATTTCACCTCTTAGTTGATTGAGATATTCTTTGTGCTCCTTTTTATTATCATAATCATCACGGAAATCATCAAACCGGTAGCATCTACCACAGAAAAATAATTTTCTATAGAATGGCAAAGGCTGGATGCGATAGCTACGGAGTCTATAGATGCGCAAGCACAAACAAACTGGCATGTGGTGCCTACAACACGAGTGGAACAGGTATTCAATCAAGTTTCGTGAACGTGTATACTACTTCTGCATTAGATGGGGTCAACTATGTTAGCATTACGATGCCTGTGGTGAGGTATCAATCGAGATTGTGTATGTGAGGGTGACTCTATTGTTATACGCGCCTATAGTCAAACCATCAGGCTTACGAATCGCATCATTGATTCCAAAGACTTGGGGACGTAAACGCATTATTTGTTTAGAGTATTCTTATTATGTCTGGGCCCTATGCCTTTCTCGAACGAAACCATTGTAAGCGGGAGAATTATTTAATCCTAAATCTCGTGACTTACTATACACGTGTTAAAATAGTTGTTCGCCTAGTTTTGTAAATAAAATGTTGTTCGACGTTTTGTCGGCTTTATGCCTAAATGAAATCGTTAGCATTAACAAACGTTACAGATACTGCTTTTAATACTATCGATATGTTTCGATGAGATAGGACATCCTATAAGATACCACATCAATCATCAATTTGGGAAAATTTACCCCCAAGTAGTGCTAGACTACAGTGGGATCGACAATGCTCACGTAACTTTCAGAAGGAATACATAATCTCAGAGTCTAAATATTGTATTGCTTACCACACATCGCTGTAAGTTAGCTAACGCTTCTTCTCGTATTCTGTACGACCCTTAACATTTAATCAAAATTTTTCCTTATACAATAGTTTAACAACTTGGACATGGCAGCAGGTGTATAATCGTTGTTCGTAGCATCGCTGGTTTAGTTATCATCATCTGACCAAAACTCAGCTTCTCATTCTGGCCAGCATGCTAGAGAAGTTGGCACATGTGCAAATCCACCGTTGTTTTAATTAGTTTTTAGTCGTCGTAGGGGTAGCGAAACTGGCTTGCTTGAAGCAGATAACAACTTCTACATTTGTATTAGCTTTGCGAATACACACTGGAGTCCCACTGCCATCGATATTTTCCTTTTTGGGTAACTTGACAGTATCTTAGCCCACTTGTAGCGCTGCGTGGCACTTTGCCTGGATCGTACTTGTGATTTCATACCATACTTCATCCCATTGTGTCTGTACCTAATCTTGCACGGATGTGCAATCGTGCAGCATTTCTGTGCTGTGCGGCTAACATCGTGCTAAATTGATTGACCACTGGTAGTGAGCTTCATGCCGAAACACGCTTGAGTCTCACTTCCATTTTTATTTTCCTTTTCAATATATGTCTAGGCCTGGGCAACCTACAGTTCTCAGCCGCGTGTGTTTGACTTTTCCCAACGGGATGTGTTAGTATCAATCTGTAATGTGAAACATAGAAGTATATCATCCTTTTGCCACCACATGTGGTTCACCATCGGTGCATTTTTTCATCTTTAGACGTTATTAGTTTGAAAAAAATTAATCACATTTCCCTGCCCCTCAGAACAGTCTTCCCCGATGTGGCGAACCGCCTTGTGGATGTATTTGGTTGGCGTGATCTTTTCGACTTTATCGAAATTTACCCGGCTTCGAAAACCAAACATTTCAATGCGTAAGATCACCTTTTTTCGCTATTTCGAATATTTTACGGTTTCTCTTGGACCAGGTAAAAAGACCGTGCTGATAATGAGAAGTTTTCACCAAACTTTGACCGTGAGCGCATCTTCTATAGGAGCTCCAATGTTTTGTGTTAATTTCCGTGAAAGATTTGTGACACCTGTACTTCTGTCGTTTGTTTCCACCTTTATTTTCTATTTTCATTTCTCTCATGCCTGGGCAACCTGACAGTATTTTACCCCACGCGCAGTCTGTGACTGTGCGGCACTTTGTCTCATGATTTCATACTTGCTACATATGTTGCGGTTTAACTGCAAGTGAAAGCGTTAAGAATATTGCAGGAAATCTCATGCATAGTGTCCTTGATAAAAGTCCATTTTCTATCGAATCTTTGTCAAAATATGAGATCAAATACGACGTCCGTTTCTATTCCAAAGTTTGTCATAGCCGGGTGTGGCAGTGGGGATAAGCTCCCACTGTTTATAAAATGCTCCCATATGGCACGAGTCTCAAATAGCCTCTGACAACCAAGTCAAGCTTCTGGCCTGCACGAGTGGCTCCCCGAGCCTGGCGGAACTGCTTCTACCAACAGGAGAAGAGGCTAGTGACTGGCGCCTGAAAACCAGTTTGCTTCGGGCAGATTGTGCTTGTTAGCCTGGGAGGGCATTTCATCCAAGGGAAGGAAAACCCTGAATTTAAACCTCCGCTGCCTTGCGGGATACCTGATCGCGGGAAAGGCTTCGGGAGAAAACGCCGAGGAAAAATGTGGTGCAGTCTCGTAGACGGTTATTTGGTGCACACCACCTCTTTCTGGCAACTCCCTGTTGCCTAACAGGTCGCACTTGGTTTTGAAAAGGTTAGAGAAGCTGACTCGAACAAACGCCTAGTGGTGCTGGGGACGCCGCTGGGTACCCAAATTCGCAAAAATCTCGAGTGAAGCCGACTCGTCCTCCGGGAGGAGATAGTCGCACAAAACCAAAAAAGATTATCCCCACCTCCACTCCCGCTATGACAACCTTTGGAACAATATAGTACTCAGGAATCATATGAAGCACGACTCTAAGATACGTCAGGTGACTTCTAGTTCGATATCTTAAAAACTGGTTCTTTATTATATTCAAATGAAGTGTGGTCATGAAAAAAAGGTGGTCGCCATAGCGAGTGAGCAGTGTTTCCAACTTGAAATGCCTGACCCTGTATGCCTTCTATCGGACCTTGTGTGACTTTTGTCTCTTCATGTCACATCTGCAAAAGCAGCCACTGAACGAAGACTTCATTGTCTATGGTTCAGCAGAAAATTGACGTGAGTGGACACATTTCGAGGAAACCGCTGCACAAATTGCATGCCTAGCGTGGGCAACCTGTTGGATTTCCATGATAGTCGCATGAAATCATCAGCAACAGCATTATACCGGTAGCACATACCGGATGCTCAACTGTCATACAACCATGAAAAAATCCCAAAAGATGAGGAAGAGTGGGACTTAAATAGCTACGAAGCACAAGCAAACTGGAATGAGGTGTCTACACCTTGTATGGAAGATGCATGAAAAGACTATTCAAAACTGGCTGAGATGGAGGTAAGTTAGTGAAGTCGTTACATGACTAATCACCTGTAGAAATGAGTGGAGTCAAAAATTAAGTGTCAATTTTATCGAATAATCTCGTAAACCCTGTTTACCACACAATTGTGTAAATCGTGGTCTTTTCATACCATCTAAACAGCAAATATTTTTCTTTTGACAGCATCAAAAATAAGTCGGGCGTTATGTTCACGGAGATGATTTTCTTCGATGACCTTGAATGGAACCTGCGTGAGGCGGAGAGCCTTGGAATCCAAGCTCATTTGGTGCATAACGGAATCTACTGGGACCTGGTACGTCACGCGTTAGTCGACTATGAGCGGAAACACAAAACAAGCAACGGTCATTGACAAATGTACCAGTGATCATCCCTTATAACTGGTGACAATAACTTCCAGCGAACCGCAGAGTCTAAATTGTATTGTGCCTTGATGGACTTACTTTATTTGTGCAATAAATTATGTAACCGTTATATCTTTCCACCTTTTGAATCGTGGTGATCAGGATGGGTAGACTCTGATTTGGCTCAAGCAGACGAAGGCTTTGGCTGTTGAACTATCTGCAGTTGGAGCGTCACGTCGGTCAGTTTGCGGGAAGAGATCGGTGTGGCTTCTTACCCTCAATGGTGGCTCAAAATCATGCTCAATGGCGGTCTTATTGCAGACATCTTGGAGTGTTTGATTGGTCTTGCATGTTGTCAAGTGATGTGGCGGGGAAAGTTGGTTATGACGCGTGACAGTGAAAGTCGCACGGACGCTGTCATGCTTATGTCGCTCTACTCGTTCACAACACATGCTTGAATGTATATTTGATTCGAATTGCGGGCAATTCATTCAAGTGTGTCTGTGCTTAATCTTCTATAGGTTCAGTAGATTTTTAGGTCCACTCGTCCCAATCGTTTTATGATTTTAGCATGTCACGATTGTATGGCAGTTAAGCACTCGGTACTTCCTACCGGTGTAATGCTGTCTGTTGTGATGAGTGATGTACATCCAAAGATCTCGAAGCTCCATGAGTGTAACAGGAACGTAGTCGAAGACCAATCAGCTCTACCGACTAGTGTGTTGTCAGTCTTTCGCGCCGGGATCGGTGAGAGGAACATACTTACTGCGGCTTAGCCTCGGGCTGGCTGCCGAAATACCTCCACGTTGGTGCCAGCTGGGTGGGCTCGGTTCTCCGAGATCAGCGAAAGGTTCGGCGGTGGTGTCTGAGGGTGTGGTGGGTTTTCGCCTGGCAAGCGTTCTCCATATAAAAAGCCACAAAAATCCAATGATGACATCACGACGCGGTGGATGTGACTCGCCGATCCAAAAGTCACTGCCCCTTGTCCTATCCAAGGACATTGTATGGTGCACAGGCAAAAACTGCAGTCACCAACCTATCAACGGGGTTATCGAGCTCCGAACTGGAAATTCCCAGAAAAGGGCGTATGAACCGCTTCGTCCGTCACTGGCCACCGATAGGTGCGAACCTCTCTCGCTCCACTGCCTTGTGGGTAAAGGCTCGGGGTGGGGCCCCCTAAACGAAATCTCCCCTACTTCGGTGTAGGCAACCGGGTAGTATCATGCCTACGTTCAACGATGACGATGATAACGCTTTGTACCCCCCTTCTCGCTTTGCACATCTCATTGTTTATGTTGAACGGCACTATATCGTATATTCAGATTGGCGCAAATATAATATAATAAGCCTCTGACAGCCAAGTCCAGCTTATGGCCTGCACGAGTGGCTCCCCGGCGGAACTGCTTCCACCAACAGGAGAAGGGGCGAGTGACTGGCGCCTGAAAACCAGTTGGCTTCGGGCAGATGGAGCTCGTTAGCCGGGGATACCCAATCGCGGGAAAGGCTTCGGGAGAAAATCCTGAGGAAAAATGTGGTGCAGTCTCGTAGACGGTTAGTTGGTGCACACCTCCTCTTTATGCCAACTCCCTGCTGTCTTGCAGGTCGCACTTGGCTGTGCAAAGGCTAGAGAAGCTGACTCGAACAAACGCCGAGTGGTGCTGGGGAGGCCGCTTTGTACCTAAATTCCCAAGAATCTTCATTGAAGACTCATCCTCCAGGAGGAGATACTCGCACACAAGTACAAGTACTGACTGCGGCTGATTGAGCCCTCACTCTAGGTTTATCCAAGTGTCTCTAGAATCACAAGGGTGCGATGTCAGGTTGAATGTCTTGTTGTCGACAAGCACATACAGCCACTAGGATCGGTGTTTGTCTTCGATTTCTTTCGCACGAATTTTTAAAGCTACGTATAAATGCACAAGCCTGATTCAGGAACTGTGCGCAGAGTCATAAACTGAATGTCGGTTAAAATACAGTCTGGTTGCACAGGCAGATATGATATAATATATGGTGACAGCTGAGCGGTTGAAACCCGACCATGTGGCTGAATAAACAGCGTGTGTTAACCGCGGCTCTGGTAGCGAATAAATCTATTCTAAATCTGAAATGGTAGGAAATGTTTTCGAGCTACGAGCCGTTTTGTAATGAAACAAAGTGAACCTCTTAGCTAAAGTTTCGAAGGTGAAAAATGCGCATTTGCTTGAATTTCCACCACACCTCATCCGGTTTCGCGATTTTTGTGCTAATCAGGTAGGGACAGTACGAGCTGCATCCGTGTGATTACATTTTCAGAGCACAGGTTGCCTTTCATATATTGGGTCATCTGTGGCGTAAAACAGGTCTGTATCTTACGCTCAAGGAAGGAGTGAATGAGACAACAGTCGGCGTCGCTTTGATGTACGGATTTGAAATCAAGATACTGACGAAATAAGAATTAAAATGATCTTCAGCAATCACTATTTCTTTCGTCGCGACGTAGATATCGAAAATCAAGTCAACATGCAAAGACTTCGCTGGTTAGGGCACGTATTGCGAATGGGAAACGATCGCTTTCCTAAAGAGGTTTGTTTCAGTAACTCTTCCCCATCTCTTTATGGTTTTGTGCCTATGCTTCGCCGCTCTTAAGCACTCGGTATGTATGTATGTATGAAAGCACAAGCCTGATCCAGGCAAAGTGCCGCACAGTCAGAGACTGCACGTGGGCTAAGAAACTGTCAGGTTGCCCAGGCCTAGACAGATATGACGGGGTAAATAGAAATAGAAATGGTAGTGAGACTCCAGCGTGTACTCGCATGCAGCTCACTACCGTTGGCCAATCAATTTAGCACGATGTTAGCCGCACAGCACAGAAATGCTGCACGATTGCACATCCGTGCACTCGTTACATGCTATCAATATGTATGTATGTATGAAAGCACAAGCCTGATCCAGGCAAAGTGCCGCACAGTCACAGACTGCACGTGGGCTAAGATACTGTCAGGTTTCCCAGGCCTAGACAGGCCTGAGAAAGAAAATACAAGTTAGGATGGTAGTAAGACTCCAGCCTGTTTCAGCATGCAGCTCACTACCCCCGGCAAATCAATTTAGCACGGTGTTAGCCGCATAGCACAAAGTACTGCACGATTGAACATCTGTGCTATCAATATAGTGTTCGCCTTGATGCTAATTGTATTTCGTGATCACCTTTGTGAATATTTCGAATAATGTGGTATTATTATTATTATTACCCAAGTCTTTACAGACGATGTGCCAACAAGTATACCATGAAGAGGGTACATGATGAAAGAAAAATGTAGGTTCCATGGTTCTTGTTGAAGGCGACATACTACCCGGTTGCCAGGGCCGAAGTAGGGGGTTGGCTTAGGGGACCCCACCCGGAGCCTTTGACTCAAAAGTCTACCCGCAAGGCAGCGGTTTTTTTCCTTCACGAGAGCCAGTGACCATTTTGAGGGTTCTTGCGCCTCTCTTGAAGTGCCTCGGCGATTGTTCGAGTACGCCTCTCTAGCCTTTGCACGACCAGGTGCAACCTGCAAGGCAGCAAGGATTTTTCCTCAGGGTTCACTGCCGAAGCCTTTCCCGCAATCGGGTATGCCGCAATGCAGCGGAGGTTTGGGATAAGGGTTTTCCTTCCCTTAGATGGACTGCCCTCCCAGGCTGACGAGCTCCATCTACCCGGAGCAAACTGGTTTTGAGGCGCCAGTCATCCGCCTTCGCCCCTTCTCCTGTCAGTAGAAGCAGTTCCGCCACGTGCAGGCCAGGAGCTGGGCTTTGGTTGTCAGAGGCTGTTTGAGACGCACGCCATATGGGAGCATTTTATAGACAGTGGGAGCTCATCCCCACTGCCGCCCTCGGCTGTGACAACCAATAATGTGGTACTGATGAGTAACAAAAAACACTGACTGAGTGGTGTCCAGCAGTGCCGAGTTTAGCTGGTAGAGATGACATGAACTCAGCCCACTGATTTTAGCCAGTGGATAACGGTCAAGCAACTTTCGCAATAACGCCTGCATTGGTTTGGGTAAGCGGATTATAACGCGTCCTAAGCAGCCATAAAAATGGATGTAATGATGGATTGCGTAGTCTCAGTTCAAGGTGCTTCCACGACGAATCCAGTTCACTATTCAAATACTTATCAGCGATTAAGCTTTTTTCCAGCTCCATCAACCTAGAGCGGTCAACCGGTCGCGCTAACACGTTTAATGTGGACATCATTGTTGCTGTTGGCCACCTTCGGTTGATGTCGACCATGGATGTAAATCATAAGCGTATGATTGCTTCATGCTCCAAAGCTTTTGAAATGACTAAACAGTCCGATTCGGGAGGAATAATATCTCCCACAGCGCGATAGCCATTACTTGGACGATCGGCGGCAGTTGCATGCTTACGGCGTGATTCATGATTAGCAGTATCTGCTCTTTCCCAGCTTGCAGACGATGCTTTACACGGTGACTCAGATGTGAGCGGTAAAGCGCAAGTTCTCCCCATAGATTAGATCTTTTGGAATACGACAATTGTTGCTGACGACATAGTATCTGCGCAAGCTGCTAAATGAGTTCATCATAAGCGGTAGAGTTGATCCTACGCTGTTGAACCGGATCCCAATTTACAGCCCCATCTGTGCCTATTGGGACAACACATCATCATCAGACACGGCATTGCACCGGTTGGAAGTACCGGATGTATAACTACCATACTACTTTACTTACTGTTGTGCGGCTGGCGCCATGGGTGGATTAACCGGCTCTATTGATGTCTCGTAGGTGGTACGTGATCCCAGTGCGTCTACGTCCTCCTTCACAGTTGACATCCAGGTCTTCAGCTGACCGCTTGTCGCAGACGCCAAGATCGGGGTTACGGTCTAGGACGAGTTTCCTGAGCGCCGAGTCTATGTTTAGGAGGATGTGACGAAACCAGAGCTGTCTTTGGCGTTGGATATGAAAGGAAAGTAGGGGTCTTTCGTTGCATCGCGCCCGAAAGGAAGTGTTAGATAACCGGCGCCCATGAGTACATTAAGGCGCCAAAGGTCAAACATCCTGTGACCTCAGCGGTCACGCCCCACATCCATGAAGCAAAACAGGGCGGATCGCCGCTTGGTAAACACCTATTTCCGTCTTGCCATCGCGCTGAGACAGGACTTTACCGTGGTGCGACGGTTTTTATACCTCCATGACCCATTGAGCTATGCTGGGTGGTGCTCACCGGGGACCTTCAGAGCCACTCATACCAGGAAGGTCAATGGATGGAGGTCAGAGAAACACGGTCTCAACCCAACCCGCTGTCTTGTGAGACAGGCCGAGAACCCTAAATGTTCTTGTGTAGGCATTGGCGACCTGACAGCCCGCATGCAACTATGACTATAACTACAAAACCCAACTCCATCGGCCGTCGCACATGATAAACAAGTTCTCCTTGCCTACTGCATGGCGGGTAAGCGAAAACAAGCTAATGCTTCCATACTTTCCAAACTGTTTCTGACTCTTCTCCTCTTAACAAATCTCCGTCTGTCAATCCCAGCCGTACTTAGAGATCACTTTCTGAAACCACGGACGTCTGCTGACATCGGAGCTATGGTTGTCATACCCCCCAGACAGATAGGTCAACAAGCTGTATTGGCTCTTATCTTAGATAGTATAACTATTGATGTCTGCTATTTATCGAAAACGTGCTTATATAATCCGTCTATAATTACTGAACTTACTGCCCCAAACCTTCCAACTCGCTACTTTTTGCGCTGCTCTGGTGATTCTGTAGCTGCCATTTCAGGACAGGCGGGTGTTGGTATAGTGCTGAATTCACGTGCCGAATCCAGTCTAATCGATTGGATTCCTCTCAATAGCCGGATGTGCGCAGTTAGATTAGCCATTAATATTAGACCCAACTCAAAATCTTTCATTCAGAGGTACTTGCTCATTGTAGCAACTAACACCAATTCCGACAACGAGAACACCTTCTACGACAATGTATACGTCTTTTGCGAAGTGCAAAAAGCTGAGATATTGTTGTCTTAGCGGGAGATGTGAATGCCAGCCTGGGTCCCTTAAATACATCTGAATCACAATTAGGTAGCGCATTTGGTCTTGAAGGCCAACGCACAGAAAATTAACAGTACATCCTTTCGCCATAAAGGATGTCAAAGCGCCAGATGAAAGCCAACCTTCAATCCAAATCGACCACACCGCCATAAGTACTCGCTGGAGACGTTGCATTGAGAACTGCCGCTCCTTTTGGAATACCTGCATAGATTCAGATCATGCTCTTGTGCGATGTAGGTTCTCGTTAAAGTTCTCCGGTACGAAGCCTTCTAATGGGAAACGCATAGTGGCCGAAAAATTCTCAGCCTGCAGTCCAAGACAACCGTGAGTAACTCACTCCCAGTTGCTGTGTGCAGCTGCTGCTGAAAGATGGAACCAAGATAGTAGGAATTATGCGGGATATCGCAATATCAGCCTGAGGGGCTACACAATCAACAACAAAGTCCAACTGGATTTCACAGCGCTCTATAGAATTTCTTCACCAGCAACGCAAAATACCTCTTCGTCCTGGACGCAATACTATGATATAGAAAATTGGTGACTAAATAAGGTCGAACAAATGGAAATAGCAAATAATCTTGGTAACGTGCGAAAACACTTCCAATTTTCGATCGAACGGTTCTGCGAACATGGTGATTGAGACTATCGCTGAATAAGACGGCGCTCTTATAAACAATAAGAATCGCTGCCTCTCGCGCTATGCCGAACATTTTGAAGAACAATTCAGCTGGTCACCTTAAACGGATTCAACGCCTCATTTGAAGCGTGTATCCCCTAGTGATTTAGAAATTAAAGCATGTATCGAATGCATGAAACGATTCAAGGCTGCTCGCCCCGATGACATACCGCCTGTTTTGTTCAAAGGTGGCGAAGTCCTAATCAGCACATTAGGCGATCTGCTCCGTGAAGTGTGGTTGTCAGAATCCGTCCCTCATAGCTGCGGAGAATCACTTATCATCCGATATTTAAAAAGGTGTGCGAAGCTCCGTGGGATAAGTCTCACTCCCATCATTACGAGATTACTAGCGTTCATCTGCTTTCGAAGATTAAAGTAGTATAGGGAATCACGGATCCAAGAGCAGCAAGTAGGCTTCCGACCACACTTTTACTCTTCAACAGATCTTAAAACTGAGGCACACTTTTTGACAACCGACAATAGCCATCTTTTTAGACTTCAAAGGAGCATTTGATTCAGTCGATCGAAATGTATTGTTTAACAACGGCGTTGCGCAAAATTATATCAACATACTGCATGCATCCGGCTGCGTTAAGGTTTACAACAAACTCTCACCCAAATTCCACACAAGTGGCGTCCGACAAGGGTTTCGGATTTCTCAGTTTTTGTTCAATTTTGTAATTGATGCCATCATGGAATTATGCTGCGAAGAAGCCCCAGCTTTTGGAGTTCACATAATGCCAGGTGGCAAGCTTCTCGACTTGGACTATGCTAATGATATAGTTCTGCTCTTCCACGAATACACATGCGCTGGCGATACTGAACAAACTAGCTAGCATTGTGCCTGGAATTGGAATGCGTTTTGCACCCTCTAAGTGCAGTGTTATGCTGCAGGACTTTATTACTTGACGATCAGGCGCTTGATATTGTAGATCGTTTTACATATCTCGGTAGTTGTATCAATAGTGCTGCATCGTTAGATGACGAGGTCTCGGCACACATTTCTAACGCGAACGTAGAATTCCGCAACCCGTCACCTCTGTCATCAGAAAGGTTTCTCCATACTCGAGGGTAGAGTATAAACAGCGATAGTTCGGGCTGTATTACAATTGATATAGAGAAGCAGATCAACCTACATAGGTTACGCTGGTTAAGTCACGTTTTACAAATGCCAGACCACCGACTTCTGAAACGAATTCCTTTTGCGACATCACATTTTTATTGGCCAAACCCTTACTAGTAACCTTTCCAAATATAGCCAGCACATCTGCCAGCTGGGCCCCGAGATCCGATATCGTATGTATGAAATCACAAGCCTGATCGAGGCAAAGTGTCGCACAGTCAAAGAATGCAACGGGCTAAGATACTGTCAGCTTGCCTATGCATGAACAGACATGGGTCTCGATGGCAGCGTTTATTCGCGTGCAGCCCATTACCGGTGGCAAATTAGTTCAACGCTATTAGCTGCACAACAAAGCTTTTTAGCAAATAATGCAACAATTTCAAAATGCCATATCTATGCACACGTACTTGTAAACTAAGACTAGATTGGTTTGCAACAGTAAGCTAACATTAATAAAACATTAGCTAACCAAAAGTTCAAGAACCCAAAATAAACATAAAACGCGAACCATCAACACTTTTTATTGAAACATTATCAAATCATGCGCTTTAGCAAATGATTAATATACTTTTCTCGATTGCCGAAATCACCGCCCTCGACGAAATGTCTACCCTTCTTTCTGAATCCACCGGTGGGGTTGTTAAGCTTAAACGGCCAGAGGAAAGCTGCTGCTGCTTTGAAGTTCGGCCCGACAGTGAATATTTCATGCACAATGTCTTCCATACACAGCAAATCCAAGTGGCCTAATTTCCGCTGGATTAGGTCGTTCGTGATTGCTTGACGGGTTCCGTGATACTTGCAGAAACCACGTTTGTACAACAGCTGACGAACAATCTTCAACGACGGATAACCCCAAGCAACATAGGGATCAATAATCCGGAGCATGTTTAGTGTAGCCTACGATAAATATGTGAGCGCAGCGCTTACCTTATTCAGGCGAATGAATATTCCGTTGTTTATCTGTCTCAAACGGAAAAGTTGTAAGATTTTTCGTGGTTTGGGATGGATGCCGTTGATACCACGAATTCTGACTACAAATGCCAACTTAGCTTCACCGGGAACGTAAAAGTTTCCGTGCTTCTTGGCGTTGCGAATGGCGTTTATTTCAGCACGTTCTTTTTTCCGGTATTCCTGCGTACATTACAAAAAAGGGTACACGTTACATGCAAATATTTTTCAGCGCGTTTGGTTATGATGTTCTTCAAGCGAAGATAACGACGACGTTTAATTATTTTCTTCGCGGCTTCGGAGACAATCTTTCGGTGCCGAATTTTGTCTTTATACGCACGATTTTCTGGTTTTCTGGGTTTTACAGTTTTACTTTCTTTAGGTGCTTTCATGGTCATCCTTGAAGACTGTAACAAAAACGAAAAAAATTAAGGTGAACGTAGATAAAGACAAGTCAACAGTAAGACAAGTTTCATGACGCTAACACTAGACCATAACGTGGTGCGATAGTGGGTCTACCTCTATAACCCGTTGAGCTATACTGTGAGGTGCTCTACGGACACCTTTAGAGCCACTAATGTCAGGATGGTCAACCGATAGAGGTCAGACGAGAGCGGTCTCAACTCAACCCAGTTCATTGTAGATCAGGCATTTTAGCCAAAGGCTTTTGTCTAGATCGTTAATTGTTCTCCTGTCTAGGCACGGACGACAGTATTCAAGCCCATATACAGTAAGACAAGTTAAATTTTGATGATACTGAAAAATAAGCAGGGACTGAAAATCAAATTGGATTATCAATCACTGATACTTATTAATACTTGTACACAAATGCATCATCATCATGAAGCACAAGTCTGGAGCAAGACAAAGTGCCCAGCAATATGAAGCAGGAAAACCAGATAGGCAAGCGCGTGAAAAACAGCACAGCGGTACAAAAGCTGATGCGCAAAAATCAGTTTATTTTTCAGTTTCATTTCATGCGATTTTGCGTTTTTTCATTAAATATAATATAATGTATAATATTTACGGATAATACCGTAAATACATTGCATGAAAAGACTGTATTGAGACTAAACACCTTTCAAGTTCACCAAATCCAAATTCACAGATTCACCGAATATTGCAAGAAAAGAATCACAGTAGATGAAATGCCAAAAGACTTGAAACCATTTGGATACAGCTTAGTAAGGAAAATCGGCAAACCAGATAACTCATAAGCCAAGTTAACATGATTCATCAAATGCCATTTCAAATAGAAACCCTTTTAATTGTGTACTTGTCAAGGATTTTTCTATATAAATTCAGATCATGGATCGAGCACGTTAGCGGAGATGATACCAAGCAACAAAAGATACAAAAGAAAAAATAACAGCATGGCTCCGGCTTGTTCTGACACGCAGTATGTAAGCAACAAATAATCAACCAGTATCCACGTACCACGCACCCCATAAGCAATAATGTTTTTTTGCCAGTGCTCAGCTGCATGCGGAAACACAGCACTTTGGCTGGATCCCAGATCGTGATTTTATACATGCATGACATAAAAAGGCATTGACACCGACATGGTTCTGTATGCATCACAATACTAATGCGATGTAAAACATTGAGATTGCCTAACCAAGTTAACAATGTTGGAAAGATGGTATGCCTTAGCTTTTGATCGAATTGCTCACAACTACGAACACTGTGGGGGATCGTTTCTCACGAAGTCTCTTGTACCTGTGATGTACATTAAATTTCAAATTATTTTCGTGAGTGTTTTGAAACAATTTCGGTTTACAGAAATAACTTATAAGGCTGGGGAAAAAAATAACACGAAATCAATAGTTCAATAGCAACATCGCGTCTGGTATGGTATGAAAACACAAGCCTGATACAGGCAAAGTGCCGCACAGTCAGAGACTGCACGTGGGTTAAGATACTGTCAGGTTGCCCAGACCTAGACATATATGAGGAAGAAAAAGAACAGGAAATGGTAGTGAGACTCCAGCCTGTTTCAGCATGCAGCTCACTACCTCTGGTTAATCAATTTAACATGGTGTGAGCGGCACTGCACAAAATACTGCACGATTGTACATCCGTGCACATTGCCTCTACATGGTACACGATTGATTGTAGCCTAGTCGGGGAATCATCCCTCCAAGCTGAATGATTTATCAGGAAGTTTGTCGGTATGTTTATGATAGTACATGCACATGAACTTGGCCTCTGTGCAGTAATTTGTTGAGATGATGCTTGTAATTTCATGCACGTTTGTGATAATCAAATATCCTAGAATACGATTGATAAAACACGTTGAAAAACTAAGAATTACATTGAGCATATTGGAATATATTTACACGCAGTGCGCTAAGCAGTCAGAGGCGCTGAGTATACACGGAAATACTATTATCCTAATAAGCAAAAAGGCGATAATAGCAATGGCCGCAGAATATACACATTTGCGACTGGTTATCAATGAGAATAAGTATAAAGCCATGCTAGCCAAAAACGCTGTGCCCTTTCATGCTTGGCAAGGTTATTAAATACCGCAAATTGGTAACCAACATATCGCTATCCAGGCCAATAATTTCTAGCTCTAGCGATAGGTACCCGGAAAATAGCAACCACTGGAAATAAGGTGCCTTCAGTTCACAGTGGCTATTATTTCATATCACTCGCAATCGTCCAATCAATAAGACACATGCATATACGCTGCACTTATACGAGTAAACTAATTTAAACGATCGTGGTTGTATGAGAATTCGAATTGGTTTGTTCGCCTTGAGTGATGCATGGTATGGTATAAATGCACAAGCCTGATTCAGGCAAATTGCTGTACAGTCCGACTGCTCTTGAGTGATATTACTGTCAGGGCAACCTGGATACTCCTTGCTATTTATTTTTTTACGGTCATATCTGTTTAGACATAGGCAACCTGACAGTATCGTAGCTCGCGTGCAGGCTATGAATTCATTTTGCATGAATGAAGCTCGTAATTCGATCATTCATGTCTTGAAACAGCGGAAGAATGTTAAATAAAGTGCGCTTGTAAGACACTGTTGGACAACGTTGGTACGACCAACAAGTGCATAAGCATTAAAAAAGCATGGAAGGCGGATGTGAGCCGAAGCAGATGGGGTTTAGCGAAGGAGCAAAGGAATAACGAAATGCATACAACACACTACACAAACTAAACGCGGACTGGATTTCAAGTATGTCATCAAAAAAAACAAGAATCAAAGTGCCCTGGTTATCACAGGGTGTAAAAATGGAACTTGTTTTCACTAAGTAATGAAGCGAACATCAAATGCAGCAACCCACATAAAAATTCCAAGGATTAATCACAAAATAACTAAAAAAGTAAAAAGCAAACGTGAAATAAATTACTCCACTCTAGGTAATAATTAAGCATGCAAAATGGTGAAAGCGTTTACGAAAAAATATGACTCACGGGGGAAAATCACACAACGCGGGAAAATAATTCAACTGATTCAAACAACATATGTTTGCTTGGCGAGTTTTGACAAAGGGTAAGAAGAAATTAATCACACTGACAAAGCTAAATTCATCACGGAATCATCGAATGATTACGAATTTGTAATACTCATTTAATATGAACTGAAAAGGATTTATAGTTCAAGTTCAAGTTCAAGTTGCACAGGGTTTTGTAGCATCAGTATCAGTATCAGTATCATAGGGCGATAGTCGACCAAGTCGACACGAGTGCCCAGATTCTTTTGGAGGTGTGCTTGAAAACACCAGCCACTACCAGGATTGATTCGTAAGTAACACAGGTGTGTGTGGACCAGTCAAGCTAGTATAAAAACACAGTAGAAAGATAAGCGATCTGACTCATGAACAGCTCTTTTGATCCACGTACATATAATCCGCAATCCTCCTTTGGTAATTCCTTGTTGTTCAGCGAGTTCAGTGGGCGATTGACTAGCAATGAGTACGTCATCGATGTAAACAAAGACGAAATCGAGACCCAGGAAAACTTGATCCATGAACCGTTGAAATGTCTGTGCTGCGTCGCGCAGACCGAATGGCATTCGAACGAATTCGAAAAGTCCGAAAGGTGTGCTAATGGCTGTTTTGGGCACGTCTTCTGGTTCCACTGTAATCTGGTTGTAAGCAGGCACCAAGTCGAGCTTGGAAAAGATGGTCTTTCATTCAAGTGTCAAGGCAAAGTCGTGGATGTGTGGTATGGGATATCTATCTAGAACAGTAGTTTTGTTCAGTGCTCTATAATCCACACTAGGGCGCCATGCACCATGTTGCTTCTTTTCGACCATGTAGAGAGGTGAGGCCCATGATGATTTTGATGGACGTATGATGCCCAATTCCATCATATGTTCGAACACTCGTTTAGAAATGGCCAATTTGTTTGATGTTAACCGTCTTGGTCGACTGAAGACCGCGTATTTCGATATTTTGTCTAACATCGTGCTTAATCACGTAATTCGGTGAGTTAGGCGGAAAACGTCTGTGAACTCATACAATAAGCTGCTATATTGTTCTGGAATATTCGGTGGTAATACGCGAATAGTCTGTATCGCAGAACGGCATGGTTTTCCTAGTGTTTTTAACTCTGTCAGGTTGTCGATAAGTTTACGGGACGTCAAATCGACGGACAAGTTAAAGATTGCAGGGAAATCAATACCTAATTTAGCGCTCCGTAATTCTGCAACCGTAAAGATCCAACAGAATTCACATCTGAGGCCTTGGTTTAAAGTTAGTGATGGTTGGCCGAACGTGGTTATCTGCGTACCATTTGCCGCCTGTAATGTCAATGAGGTCATGTTCTTCGGTTCCTGTGATGTGGGCAGGATTACACTTATCTGAGCACCCGTATCAATGAGAAAACGCAATTTATTCGAACAAATGTTTTTACCAGGCGAAGTCGTCGCCTTTACTGCCTGGCGTTGATTTTTCACGTAGGTTGTAAAGTTTACAGAATGGCAAGCACTTTCTAGTCTTAGAGCCGAATCCGCAGTGATAATGATATAGACTGTTCTCGCATTTGTAGTGGTCTCGGGATGAACTTCTGTTTGTAGTTCGTGTTGGGCTGCAGCTCAGTCTTGATGGTCGATCGTTGAACATTTTTTAGGGCTGAAATCTGTGAGGTCAATTCAGCGACTTGTTGCTTAAGCACTTGTACTTCAAATAAATGACGAAAATTTTGTGTAAAATTCCTTCTTATTGTTTTTGTGTACACGTTTTCCTCATGCACTTGTATACCCCGTTTTGTTTTACTGAAGTAATTTATATTGCTTGGCTGCCATTAAAATTCCACATATTTCGCTCGTGGTATTTGGAGAAAACAGAGACGATTGTTCACCATTGTATTGGTAATTTTATTCCTTTGCATTTATCATTTGGCAGTCTATCTTGTCAGCATTGGCTGAATTTATTGTTGTTATTTGGAAACTTTGAGCATTTTTGGCTCACATCATTTGTACAACCCGGTACAGTTGAGGTTTGTCTATTGTTATTGTCTATTAATATTGGCAATAGAACCGTAGAAAACTTGAATCATTGTTTTGAATTGTCGAACTAAGAAACGGGTGGACTACGCGTTGAACAGCAACTTTAGTCGTTACAGTTCTCAACTCGGATTGTTCTATTTGGAGAAACAGAAAATTGAATTGCTCATTTTGAAACGGTCAATTTGGATCGTCTGCCTATTTGAACAAGGATCAACTTGGATCTTCCTGCCGCAATTCTACTTTGTTTCAAACTTGGTGACATCCCCTGTTTTTTTACATCTTCGTTTTTGCATTAATTGATGATGCCTGAAAAATCGAAACGGTTGATCCCTACTGGGAAACATATTGATAGTGAATTTAATGACACTGCTGGTTCCGCCTCACATAGCTCTTGCTTGTCGCATTAAGGTAGTTGTAATTTAGAACCTAAACCCGAAAAGGCTATGCTGGATTTACAGCAGGATTTAGTAGTAGTAAAGGAAATGATAGCTCGGTTGTGCCGATCCAACCACAATCCGGTGGCTAATTTTCCTGTAGCTGATCGTCAACTTGAATCGGAAGTGGGCAAAGCGCCACAGAGAATCGTGAACGATTCTGCTTCACTTCCAAAGGTTGAATTATCATCATTTGATGGTAATCCAGTGGACTACTGGAAATTTATAAGGCAGTTTGAATGCCATGTGGAATCAAAAACTACTGATTCTGGTCAGCTTCTATTGTACCTCACATATTATTGCCGAGTTAAAGCCCGAAACGCGATTGACGCTTGCGTGATGTTGCCGCCTGAAGAAGGTTATAAAAGAGCACGCAGCATTCTAAAGGAAATGTTTGGCCTACCTCATGTTGTTGCACGCTCGTTATTGAACGAGATGTTGAGGGAAGCAACACGGGTAAGAAATACTTCCGATAGTCTGTCGAACCTCGCCTTAAGGATGGAAAACTGTCAAATTGCTTCGAAGCAAATGGGTTGTGAAGCAGATTCAAATTCTGTAGCCACCTTGGAAGGCGTTGTCAAGTGTCTACCTGTCGCCTTACAGCATCAGTGGGCGGATGCGGCGGATCAACTCAGCATGGATGGCCATGGAGTCACATTTGAGCACCTGAAACAATTTGTGTCACGGCGTGCACGTATCGCAAGGAGCAGGTTTGGGCAGCTGCTTAAAACAACTAGCTCAAACACGCATCATCAATCACCTCGTGCAAACCCAAATGCGAGGAGTGGTTTCCAAACCACTGAGAAAAGAAATGTTTTTGTCACCACAAGTGATGTAAGGCCTAGCATGAAATGTTGCATTTGCCAGGCATCACATGAGTTACAAAATTGTCCGAAATTTATTGAATCGGATGTCAAGTCGCGCTGGAAAATCGCCAGGCGCAACACTGTTTGTTTCTTATGTCTGCGACCGTCACATGGCGCTGTGTCATGTAAATACAAGCCGTGGTGACGAAAATTGCGGTAAACGACACCACACACTTCTACACTACAACCACGCTGCAGAGAAACCGTCCACGAATATTCACTGCAGTCATGCGGCATTCAGCGCAAAAGTGTTCTTAGGTTCTGTACCCGTCAAGATCGAGACTCCAAATGGGCTTATAAATGCAGTTGCCTTCTTGCATAGTGGTTCTGATACCACTTTGATTCTTAATGACTTCGTTGAACAGAACAGGATGCCTAAAAGTCCTGCGCAAGTTTCATTGACCACTTTGGGTCATCAGCGTAAACTTATTTGTTCTCGTTTGAAATTTAAAATACACTCGTTTGACGGCAGTCAAGTAATCCACGTTCCTGAGGCTCACACAGTAGAAAAGTTGCCATTCCAGTTTTATAACTGCTTCCGAACTTTTACGGTTTAACATATCATCTTGTTTCACTGTGGTACAGCAGATATCGTGTGAGGGTTTCACTCGTACGCTTTAATTTCATATTCCTCTGTGGCTGTTTATAATAAATCTCTATTAATAATGTATTCGGTTATACGGACAAGAAAGTTGTTGAAGCTGAATGTTTGGTAGTTGGGATTATAATAATGTAAAGCTTCACGTGATTGAAATGTGATGATGAGACCTGCTAATAACAATCAAGAAGAATCGGCAGTATTGAAATAAAATAACTTCTGTCTCTATTGAATGATGTGTACAGATGAAAAAATGGTCTTATTTCAAACGATCTTCATTCGGCATTCGGGAAGACAGCAATTGCGGGAAAAATAAATTTGCAGGAGTTATATGAAAGCATTTGGAATTGATTCCATCGGAAATAACTTGCTAATAACCGCTCAATTTAGATGAAATCTCTAAAGGATCATTTCAAAGCTGTTAAAAAGCTCTTAGCTGGTGAAACTGGATCACACCGACAGCGTGCAACTGACACAGGTCAACCGAATTCCGCCTATCGGTATGAAAGCTGCGGGATAAATTACTACTACGATATCAAACTATCTATTTATTCTAAAAGCTGTGGGGCACGCAAATAACATGCGATTGTGATGTAAATCCATGGTCGACATCGACAGAATAAGTCAAACAAAATGATACTGAAGTTGGAGTTTAAATTAGTGAATAATGTAGATACGCGAACTTTTGAACATTTTATTCATATCATAATGTATACTACAATCCTTGGCAAACATCGACATCTCTTTATCTAGAAATCTTCTCAACTACGAGCTTAATGTTCGGGGTGAAAATGTTTATCGATGCAATACAACATTTTATCATAAATTGTATTTAATTCGCTATTTGTAAACAAGATACATGTAAACAAAGTTATACTTGTATGACACTGTTATATCGGGTTCGTACAACGAACCACGATGTTCAGACACAGAATTAAAGAGTGATTCTAGGTTCGTGGTTCGTAGTACGAACCCTATATAACAGTGGCATACAAGTATAACTTTGTATACCACTTTACCACTGTTTCAAGGCTCACTGAACTCGATCTAGCTGTCACCGCCTAACGACGACAAGAAACCGGTAGTTGTGTGTAAGGGATGGGGATGTGAGCAACACTTTACTTTGTTCCTCGATGATCGCCTTGAGTGCTTGACCGAGAATCACTTTGTGATCCTGCGTCTAAACATCGTGGTTCGTAGTACGAACCCTATATATCAGTGGCATAAAAGTATAACTATGTTTACCACCATACCACTTTTTCAAGGCTCACTGACGACGGCAAACAGCCAGCAACTGGTAGTGGTGCTTGAGGGATGGGGATGTGAGCAACACAATATACATGTAGTTTTCACACAATATAGACTTCGTGAGAGCTTTACATGTTGTTGTTGGCCTCCTTTGGTCGATGTCGACCATGGATGTACATCACAAACGCGTGAATGTTCAAGTTTAGCAGCTTTTTGAGTGACTAAACAGTCCGATTCGGGAGGAACAATCTCTCCCGCAGCGCTAGCAACGATAGTCAGAACTCGGTTGTATTGCGTCAGTTGCATTTCGGCGGCGTGATCTGCGTTTAGCCGCTAAGAGCTGTATCTGCTCCTCCCCAGCATGCCGACGACGCTTTACACAGTGCCTCTGATGTTAGCGGTCGAGAGCAAATTCTTCTCAGCTCGCCGGGTTAATGCCAAGAGCTTTCATATTTCTTTTGCAAGCGTCTTTGTACCGCAAGTGCGGTCTGCCCAATGGTTGACTTCCTAGTTGCAACTCACCATAGAGTAGATCTTTCGGAATACGACCATTTTCTATTCTATGGACATGACCAAGCCAGCGCAGGCGGCGCTGTCACAATAGAGTGAACATGCTCTGTAGACCAGCTTTTGAAAGCACTTAAACATTAGTCAATCTGTCCATCCACGATA
>JACCGJ010023884.1:7500-40341 GCA_013407085.1 Atriophallophorus winterbourni | reverse complement strand
CATCAGCGCAGATATCAATCAACAGTGCAACACGAAGGCCTAGTATAACATTATAGTTTGATTCTAGCAATTTTAGGAGCTACAATAATCTTTCCGGCGATAAATATATGATTACTTCGTGAAACTAAAATGCAAACTGTGTGAAACTGAGCCGCGAACAGATTAAAAAAGACAAAAATGTAAACAAAATTATTCGTAAAATCGAAATTTTTTATAAATCTGTACAATTTGCACGAAGCTCACAGCGACGCACAAATAAATCAATAAGGTGATACAAGTTTATGATACACATTTTCGCTTCAGGGCAATGTCAATGGTTGAAAGAAGAGCCATTTCAGGACTGGATCGGCGAAGCTCTTCCGAGGATTCAATAACCGAGGCGATAGTGGAGAGCAGCTTCTCATATTGCATGCCGTATAATAATGAGAGACTCGAGTGTGAGACATCCAGCAGACCATGAATAACCTAAAGTGAAACGGATATTTTTCATCGTGTAGAAATGGCCAGCGGGAACGAAAGTTATGTGGGGAACAAATTTCTCATTTTCAAGAGTATCATCATCACCATTATCGAAAACAGTACTACGTCGATCACACATAGTGCAGTCTCATGACGAAACAAAGAGGATCTAACAAGCTAGATGTATCTATAAGGAGAAAGTGCGTATAAACTGATACATACTGTAATCATCAAGTAAATAGTGTCAAAGAATAAAGCACATTATGTTCTGTGAGGCCTTCAGTGGCACGGGGTACACCAAGCTCTGTTCATCACTCCATTTGACAAGTGCACAGGTCGCTCAAACACGATACACTGATCATCGAGGTTTGGAAAAATCCCCAGGTGTAACTAGCCAACGCGATATCCGATCAAGCGACACCAGTCAAGACAGACTGCCGAACTTAGAAAGTGTAGCAGTAAGGGTCATCTGCTATTGATATATGTGGTGGCGGGATTTGTGCGTAAATCCGCGTTGAATAGAGAAACAGCCGACACGGTCACGCCATTGCGCGAATATGCAATCGTGCAGCATTTCTGTGCTGTGCGGCTAACATCGTGCTAAATTGATTGACCAACGGTAGTGAGCTGCATGCTGAAATACGCTGGAGTCTCACTACCATTTATATTTCCCCCTCATATGTGTCTAGGCCTGTGCAACCTGACGGTATCTTATCCCACGTGCAGTCTCTGACTGTGCGGCACTTTGTCTGGATTAGGCTTGTGCTTTCATACCATACTATACGCCATTCACAGCACGTGGTGTTAGTTACATACCGGAATCTAGTGACAAATATTATAAATAGGAGGTATAAAATTTACAAAAACATGCAGAGGTGGCTTGATCATATGACCACGTGTGAGAAATAATCTTAATTAACCCTTTGTCTACTGACGGTAACTCTAGTTACCACCTCAAACAAGCAGTCGATTGCTCAGTAGCTCCCGTCGGTACCTTCAGTCACCATCGGATTGCACTTGTCAGGCGGCGTCTGGCATCCGATCCATAAAAATTAATCATGTGTTTTATTTATGCCATAATTAGGCAGAATAACACAACAATATCATCAAATACGTATATCACGCTGTTCATGCAGAACACATTCTTGTGACATGAAAGTTGAAGAGCAAAAAGCAAAAAGCGAAACACTAATCACTTTTTTTGCGGGGCCTTCAAATCGGCCGTGCATACAATTAATTTCTCCAAGGGTAAAATGCATCAAATATTTTCGGATCAACTGAGGTCAAATTTGGACGTGCACTTTAGAACGAAGTACGAGATACCGGGACTTGCAGTGAAACGTTTGACCCAAAAGCTTTTGCTAGTAAACTGGATCGTATGTCAATCAATTAAGACGGACAAGAAAAATCGTTCAGTCGACAAATTGTAACTCGATGTGGGGACATGTTTACCATTTTTTAAATTTGTGGTGAAATTATTGTAACAGCTGAAAATTCGCGTGTACGAATAAAGTCAATTTCTTCTTCTTCTTCTATGTGATTTGATCTGAAAACTCTTGGCAAAAAACCTAGTGGGCAAAAATAAAAACCGTGTTTAACATGCGCTACTCTGTTTGAAAGCTTACCAAACCTAATGCTGCTTTGAGTTGATGTGAACAAACAGCTCAAAATTGGTAATGGAATGTGAGTGCAACGAAATACATGGGAACAAGCGCACCCTTCAGGATTGTTATTCTATGTAAGTGTCTCAACAGCTAAAATAAAGCATGTCGTATCCTAGATCTGCTAAAAAAGATCACTAGAAACTTTACTTTCCAAAACTTAACTCAGCAACTGAATAAATACGAACATCTGGCTATAGGATATGCAATTCAAGCCTCGGTAGCATGGCTTTATCACTATTCAACTAAGTTGGGAGCAGGTTATAAAAATTGGCGTCATTCCAGTACAAACTCAAATTGCACGCAGATGGAGTAACCTCATATTGACTTTTCACACATCTTACACACCGAAAAGCACCTTCTAAAGCAAACGTGAACAGGCAAGCACTAAAGAGAGCCATGGATTTGACTTTCGAATTACAATTCGAATCCTGCAGCAGTCGGACATGTAAGGAAGTCGGTTTAACCTAAATACTCATCCCCAGGTGTAAAATGGATACCGATGATGAGACTTAACTGCGACATTCTAGCACCATGTCCAGACGGTAAATTCATATTACTTGCCAACAGTCGCTGAAGATGTTGCCTAGTCTGGCAACGAAACGTCCGATGCAAACTCAACAAGCTCGGAGAACAAACTCAAGTAAGCTACCTGCAAAGCTTCTTGGTAACATTACCGGGGATAAGCATAGATTTCAAGGCCCCAGTGGTCTGACAAGGAACAAAAAGCATTAAAACGCTTCAGTTATAGCACAATCTCGACTGGATATCCACAGTAATTTTTTAGTTCCAAGAAGCTGTTTCACATGAGAATACTTGTTGATCAGAATCTGGGGCAACTTTCACGTCGAGACATGGGTCAAACAAAGACCTGGACGATCACCGTTATTGAAATGACTGATATTTAGAAGCTCTTACTAAATAAATACCGTCATCATGCGATTTTTATGCCAAAAGTATTGATTTTTCGATCAATATATTTCTGAGCTCTGTAAACAAAAATGACTTAGTTCAACGAGAATAATAAATATAAATCGCGTCGAATACTTCAAGGCTCCATGCGTTGCCCAGAAGAAGTGCAACAGAAATCGAGCCCCAGTTCAAAACCGAATGGTACACCGTTGTTGCTCAAAATGCAACCACGTGGTTCCAAAGGTTATCATAGCCGGGGGTGGCAGTGGGGATAAGCTCCCACTGTTTATAAAATGCTCCCATATGGCATGCGTCTCAAATAGCCTCTGACAATCAAGTCCAGCTTCTGGCCTGCACGAGTGGCTCTCCGAGCCCGGAGGAACTGCTTCTACCAACAAGAGAAGGGGCGAAGGCGAGTGGCTGGCGCCTGAAAACCAGTTTGCTTCGGGCAGATGGAGCTCGTTAGCCTGGGAGGACATTTCAGCTAAGGGAAGGAAAACTCTGATTTTAAACCTCCGCTACCTTGCGGGATACCCAATCGCGGGAAAGGCTTCGGGAGAAAACCCGGAGGAAAAACCTGGAACAGAGTCTGGTATACGGTTTCTGGCAACTCCCTGCTGCCTTGTAGGTCGCACTTGATTGTGCAAAGGCTAGAGAAGCTGACTCGAACAAACGCCGAGTGGTGCTGGGGACGCCGCTTTGTACCCAAATCCCCAAGAACCTTCATTGAAGCCGACTCATCCTCCGGGAGGAGATAGTCGCACAATAAAAAAATAAAAAAACGTGATCATAACGATGAGTTGTCGAGATGATGCTGTCATGATAGATAAGCGTCAGTGCCATGGAAATGGTCTCGGACGCAGATATCAACAACTCGTTAGAGAAAGGATAACAATCAAACGACCAGTCTCATCAAATCACATACAGAACTAATTAGTACGAAGAGAGACAAGTTAAATCTGAACTGCAACATATGCAACTTTTAAAAGAATCAAATAAAATTATACATATACGGCTATAAACGAACCTCCGCAGTCGAGCCTAAAACAAACGCGTTGTTGGTCAAGCCGGCCAAAACCCGCCACAGTAAAGATGGATTGAGTAGCGGTGGGCGAGTGGAACGTTTTTCTGGCGGCACTGGGACCACATTCACCGCGCCAAACAGTCGGGCGATTCCGCGCCACCGTGGAAGCATGTCCGCGGGATTCGACGACAACTCGCGGGGCGTTTCTTCGACGCGACATGCCAACAACGGGCATGCGAGGAATAACCGCGCGAGAAACTCGTACTGAGATGAAATGCGAAGGGGAAACAAAGAGGCGCTCAGTTATGTGATGCTACACTTGAACAAACGAAATCAATAAGAGCAAGAAAGGTCTATTCAAACATGAATAATCGGCAGCATTTTAAACTAAATTGATGCGAAAGACTAAGAAGTTTCGTGATCAATAAAATTTGCACAACGATCCTTGTTTGCATGCATTTCCATCACACATAACACACACACACACACCTCACGACCGGTTTCGTGCTGTTTGCACTCATCAGGTAACGACAATGCGAGCAAGATTCGCATGACTTAAAGTGGTGGAAAGATGGTAAACAAGTTGCGCTCGTATACTAGTGTTTGATGCGGTTGGCACGACTAACCTATCCAATGGCATGTGTCCATACACATGTAGATGTGGTTAAAGTCATGACCTTGAACAAAGATTCTCATTTGCATGCAATTCTGTCACACACGCGCGCACCACGAATGATAATAGCTGATAGGCCGGTCGATCTCTTACATCTAGTATAAAAGCATAGATTAAGGAGGAGAAAATAAGCCATTTGCAAAAGCATATCATCAACAAAGGGCACCGTCTGGAGTGCATCAAAGTGTCAAGGAAGCACATACCATACCAACACCATCATTGAGGACAGCATTACATCGATGGGAAGAACCTAATACTTGATGTCCATACAATCAAAACACAATGAAATCCTATACAGATGTGCAGGCGTGGGGTTTAAACCCGAAGAATCTGTGAAAAATAAGCGAAGACACACAAAAACGAGTTGGCTGCGCCTAGAAACAAACACGCGTTCATGAGTAGATGAGAAGCAATCTTTGGAGTACGCAGCGGTGAAAGCTCTTTGAATCGTTTCAAATACATGGCTTTCACCGTTCCAAAGCAAACAAATCCATGTGCCCTTATCAAACAAATGATGATAAAAAGCATCATTGAACACCGGAGGATTGGATATAAATAGGATGCACAAAAATAATCGCAATACTAATGTAACTTGGTGCTCACCACCCATGAAATCACAGAGTGATTCTCGTTCATTTTGATGGTCTACAGCGCTTGACGGAGAATCACCCCGTAATGCCGTATTTGAAGCCATTAGGTCGTTCTATGAACCATAAGGAACAGTATAACAATGCTAACCACTAGATGGCTTGATGATCTTGCAGTGACTCGAGTGACGACAAGTAGTGACTTTGAAAAACAGGTAGGAATGCGTTATCGCGCGGGTATTTGATTCGTATCAGATCCAGCATGTTGGACAAGCAGTGCCACAACGGAAATGCCACTGCCAAGTTACAACACCATCATCAGGTACGGTCATACACCGGTAGCCATTACCGAATGCCTAACTGTCCCACAACTGGGAAAAAATCATATATACCTGCCATGCTACAGTGAGGTGCCCCACTTTAAATGAACTATGCAATTAAGTATTACGGAAAATCAGAGTTAAAACTGAAGGCATTCAGTGTCATGCATCATAACACGCTTTATCCATCACTCCGCTTAGAAACGTGAAGGTTTATTAGACACTCTAAGAAGATACGCACAGCAAGGCCATCACTGAGCAGCATTCCAAGCCCATAGTGCCAGCATCTCCTGTGAAGTCCAGTGGACCTTAAGCAAGAAGACGCGTGGTACCACCTATACCGGTTTAAGTGTCACAGGCTTGCGCTGCTCGCGCCAAGACAGAGCATGGACGCTCCAACGAGGCCCGTCCGAGGTAGGATCGACAAGCAAAACCATATTAGAAAACAGTTTTCCATCGGTAATAGATGGCTCAACCAACGAAGCTAGTTCATGTTAACTTGTTTTGGTAGGTTGGTAACTAAGTAGGTAAAACAGTACTGAGGCGCGTGTATTGATTGTCGAGCGTTTTTCTAGTTTCTGCTGGATCTATTTCGTGGAAGAAAAGTGAACTTAAAATGTGCAGACCGCGTTCAAAGAGGCGCGAGAACTATAAATATAGTGTCGCGAAATGAATTGTAGCAGGCTATCATCATCATCATCATCAGAGACAGCATGACACCGGTAGCATGCGCTGAATGCTTAATTGCCATGCAATCTTGAAAAAGTAAAATCCAAAAAGATGGGGAAGGATGGGAATCAAATAGCTACGATTCTATAGAAGAGTAAGCATAAATAAACGGGGAGGAGGTGCCTACACCTCGAATGAAACATTCATTCAATCAAATTTCGTGAACGAGTAGAGCGACTTCAGCATGACAGCTACCTTGCGGCTTACACTGTCATGCATCATAATAAGCTTTCCTCGTTACTCTACTTGAAAACATACAATGTTAAGCAAACACTCCAAGAAGATGCTTAGTGCAAGACCGCTATTGAACACGGTTTCGGGACATATCCTGAAGCGATTGCGATATCTGATCGCTGGGACACCAGCAAGGAAGACGCGCTGCGCCGACTTTGGAAAGGTTACTAGTAAGGGTTTTAAAGCCTATGCAATGTGACGGTTTGGCCACCCCGAGATTTATGCCAATCAGGATGTGGTGTCGCAAAAGGGATCCATTTCGGAAGTCGGTGGTCCGGCATCCATAAAACGTGACCTAACCAGCGTAAACTATGCAGGTTGATCTGCTTGTCTATATCAACATTACTATCGAACAACTTATTTCGGAGAGCATCGGTGTGTATGCGATTGTAACAGCTAACTCCTAGAATGTTGCGGAGAAATCAGTTGTCAAATACTTGGAGACGCTGGATGTGTTCTTTATGTAAGGTCCAGGTTTCGCACCCATACAGTAACACAGCCCGAACGGTCGCTTTATAGACACTACCTTTGAGTAACAGAGACAGTCCTTTCTGGCGCCAGAGGTGACCTAGGTTGCGGAATGCTACGGTCTCTTTAGAAATGCGTGCCGAGACCTCGTCATCTAACGATGCAGAATTATTGATACAACTACCGAGATACGTAAAACGATTTACAATTTCAAGCGCCTGATTGTCAAGTAATAAAGTGTTGTTCGATAAGTCTATGTCCTGCAGCAGAACACTGTACTTAGAGGGTGCGGACACAATACTATCTAGCTGTTCAGTATCGTCTGGCACCTGGTACGAGCGAAGAGAAGCAGATTACTAATCATCAAGCGTAGTACAAGCGAGAAGCTTGGCCGCCGGGCATTATGTGAACTATTCGCTGGAATAATTCCATGATGCCAAAACCATTTTAATACAAAATGAACAGAAAAGGAGAAATCGGAATTTGAGAATGAAGGTGGGTGAAAGGGTCGTTTTGTAAACAAACGAATGCGGATGCAGGAGCTAAAGTGCGCGTAGTATGTCGACATACTTTTGCGGGACGCCTTTGCACAGCAAGGTGTTAAAGAGGACATTTCGATCGACTGAATCAAATGCTCCCTTGATGTGTAAGAAGATGGCTATTGTCGGCTGTGGATAAGTGTATCCCAGTTCTAAGAACTGTCGAAGTGTAAAATGTGGTTGACACAGCTTCTGCCGGGTCAGAAGCCAGCTTGCTGCTCTGTGATTCCCAGTGCGATGTTTGGAGCAGAAGTTCCGCACGACTTTTTCAAATATCGGCATGATAACCGATTCACCCCAAGTCGGAGGGACGGATTCTGACAAATTTGACTGAGGAGATCGCCAAATGTATCGATTAGGGCTTAGCCACCCTCATTGAACAATCCAGGCGATATACCATCGGAGCCAGCAACCTTCAATCGTTTCACGGATTCGATACATGTTTTAATATCTAAATCACTAGGGGTGTCTACGCTAACAGACCAAGGATCACACTGCTTTAAATGAGGGAATGAATCTGTTGCAGACTGAATTGTTCTTTAAAATGTTCGGCCTAGCGTGAGAGGCGGCTATTCTTATTAGTGATAAGAGTACCGTCTATTTCAGCGATAGTCTCACTCACTTCTTTTTTTCGTAGGCCCCGTTGATCGAATAATTTGGACGAGTTTTCGCACGTTACCCGCATTATTTGCTATTTCCATTTCTTCGACCTTATTTAGCAACCAATTTTCTCTGTCTAGTCTTAAGCTCCGTTTAAGTTCATTCCTCACGCGTCTAGGCTCTGCAATGTGTCCAGAACCATGAGATATTTGGCGTAGCTGGTGAAGAACTTCTATAGAGTGCTGCGAAATCTAGTGGGACTTTTGGGTTGATTGTGTAGTCACACAGACCGTTATTGCGGCGGCTCGCATAATCCCTGCTATCTTGTTCCACCTTTTGTCGGCAGTTGCACACAGAGCAACTGGGAGTGAGTTACGTAGGCTGAGAGAATTTTTCGACGACGATGCGTTTTCCATCCGAAGGCTTCGTACTGGAGAAATTTAACGAGAACTTGCATTGCACAAGAGCATGATCTGAATCTATGGAGGTATTCCAAAAGAAGCAGCAGTCCTCAATGCAACCTCTCCAGCGAACACTTATATCGATATGGTCGATTTGGGCTGAAGGTTGGCTTCCACCCGGCGAGCGCCATGTGGCACATTGACATCTTTTATGGCGAAAGGAAGTGCTGCTAATGAATAACCGAGATTGTGCACAGAATTGTATAAACCGTTCACCATTATCTGTGCGTTGGCCATCAAGACGAAATATGCCACCTAATTGTGATTCAGATGTATCTAAGCGACCCAGTCTGGCATTCAGATCCTCCGCTAAGACAACAATATCGGAGCTTTTTGCACGTCGCAGAAGAGCAAAAAGATCGTCGTAGAAGGCGTTCTTCTCGTCGTCGGAATTGGTGTTAGTCGGAGCGTAAGTTGCTACAATAAACAAACATCTCTGATTAGAAGATTTTGAGTTTGGTCTAACATTAGTGGCTAGTCTAACTGCGCACATCCTGCTATTCCAAGGAATCTAATCAATTAGACATGATTCGGCACGTGAATTCAGCACTATACCAACACCCGCCTGTCCTGAGATGGCAGCTACAGAATCACCAGAGCAGCGCAAAAAGTAGCGAGGCGAAAGGATTTAGGGCAGTAAGTTCAGTAATTATAGATGTATAATATACGTGCGTTTCCGATAAACAGCAGACATCAATAGTTAGAACATCTAAGGCAAGAGCCAATGTATCTTACTGGCTTATTTGTCTGAGGGTTTTGACATTCATAGATGCGATGGGAGCAGGGAAGGTTGGTTAAAGGGAGTGATCTGCAAGTACGCGAATAAAGGATGTTCCAAATTGTTAAGTGCGGTTTATTCTAAAGCTGAAATTCACAGAAGAGTTGTTAAGAGTGGAAGGGCCAGAAACAGTTTGAAGAGTAGGGCTAGCAGTATTATGAAAGCACAAGCCTGATCCAGGCAAAGTGCCGCACAGTCAGATACTGTCAGGTTGCCCAGGCCTAGACAGATATGAGGGGGTGGGATAGAAATAGAAATGGTAGTGAGACTCCAGCGTGATTCAGCATGCAGCTCACTACCGTTGGCCAATCAATTTAGCACGATGTTAGCCGCACAGCACAGATATGCTGCACGATTGCACATCGGTGTTTTCGGTTACTCACCCCGCTTTGTACAGCAGGTAAAGCGACCTTGTTTATCGCGCGCGACGGCCGATGCATTATGGAGTTGGGTTTTGTAGTTATAGTCATTGTTGTATGCGTGCTGGGATACTGCCAGTTCGCCCATACCAAGACAGGAGAGCAATTATGGGTCTCGACCAAAGCCTTTAGCTAAAAAGCCTGACCCACAAGGCAGTGAGTTGAGTTGAGACCGTGTTCGTCTGACCTCTATCGATCGACCTTCTTGGTATGAGTAGCTCTGAAGGTGCCTGGAGAGCACCACCCACCACAGCTCAATGGGTCATGGAGGTACACCAACCATCGCACCACGTTAAGGTTCAGTCTCAGTAGGCTATCGTGGATTGCTTGTGTGTGGCGTTGTTCTAGGGCTTACTAAGTGAATATATAATCGATACATCCTCCACCATGACGAAATCTGGATTGCTGTTCTGGAATCTCCTGCCAGGGGTCGCAACTCAACAAGTAGAAGGCAATGGATTGAACAGCTAAAATGCTATCAGAAAGGTTTAGTAGGGGGATACAAACGAAACTCGTTGAAGCATTATTGTTCTGTGACTGTCTAGCTAACTCCAATGGCTCTAGAGTACGTACACCGAGTTAATGAATAAATAAATACCGGAACTTGCCGGCATTAATTGCTAGCTTTATTAACTCGACTTTTCCAGGCGACATGTTTTCCTGTCCGATCGAAAGCTACACTTTAGGTTATTTCCGATTCGTCTCTGTTCTGCGTAAAATCACGAACCAGGAGAAATCCTTCGCCTTTTATTAAGAAAGCAGACCGTAAACCGGAAGGTATGGTATATGGTATGAAAGCACAAGCCTGATCAAGGCAAAGTGCCGCACAGTCAGAGACTGCACGTGGGCTAAGTAACTGTCAGGTTGCCCAGGCCTAGACAGATACGAGAAAGGAAATAGAAACGGTAGTGAGACTCCAGCGTGTTTCAGCATGCAGCTCACTACCGTTGGCCAATCAATTTAGCACGATGTTAGTCGCACAGCACAGAAATGCTGCACGATTGCACATCCGTGCTGGGAGGTACAACGAGACCATCGTCTAGAGATGGCAATGCCACTTGCCAACTCCGTGGCATTGTGCGTAGCAGCGGGTATCACATTACACTTTTGAAGGATATTAAATGATCATATGATGAACAGAATATTCACTAAGCCACCGCGATAATGCCAGCCAAATTGTAAACCATGAAAAGTTTCTGAAAGTTGTTCGCGTAGATGGCGTTCGCAATAATTTAAAGTGACATTGCAGGAAAATTAATCTTCAAATGACTCACGACACGTTCGTGGTTATTCGAGAGTATCCCAATGAGGACCAAAGCGAAAACCGATGCACTTTCCGGACTGTGCGAGAACTGATACTCAGCTTGGGACAGCGTGGCTGAGAATAGACATTGCCAAGCGTAGCTGCGGCCCAGCTCACCAGGTATGAGCTCAGACAGCTTAACAGTCTTAGGTTGACCATCGGATTGTGTACCACCGCCAGGAAGTGGTATTGGTTTGTCGCTAAGGAAGGCGATCAAATATCGCATGCGGTTCAAACAGTGTTCGGGATCGTGCCGTGTGATCTAAGAAAAGCGAGAAAACGGTAAGATTGCGGAGGAGTAAAGAAATCAAAACTTGGAGTTAAATTTCTTTATCGTATGAAACGAATTCCATAAGAAAGGTGAAGAGTGCAGCGGGTGGCAATATGTATACTGAATTATATTCATGGTATGTACGTTTGTTAGCCTCTTTCGGTCGATGACGCCCATGGAGGTATATCACAATCGCATGATGCTTTCATGCTCCGCAGTTTTTAGAATGACTGCATAGCTTGATTCAAGAGTGATAATCTCTCCCGTAGCGCTTACAGTCGCAGTACACGGTGGATCGGCGTCAGTTGCCCGCCGGCAGCGTCATCTAAGTTCAGCAACCAGTAATTGTATCAACTCTTCCACAGCTCGGACATGACGATTTACACAGTGCCTCAAAAGTGAGCGGTCAAGAGCAAATTATTCCCAACTCGTCGGGTCAATGCCGAGAGAGAGGTCAACTTTTGGATTTCAATTCACCATAGAGTACATGTTTAGGAATACGACCATTTTCTATTCTGTAGAGTGGACATGTTTTGCAGGCCAGCTTTAGAAAGTACTTCAAAATTCGTTACTTTGTCCGATATGTTCAAGATTGAAATCACTAAGTTTCCATTCGTGTCTTGCGTGGATGGTCCAGGTTTCATTACCGTACAGTAAAGTTAGTACGCATAGTCAACTTCCGGTTACCGCAAAAACGATAGATCAATCGGGACAAAATGACAGCTGCTCTGCTAATCCGCTTATCAATCTTATGTCTAGCGAAAGGTTATTGTCAATAGTTGAACCAAGATATGTAAAAAGATGCACTGGTTCAAGCTTACAGTTTTCAACAGTTATGGTGGAAGTCGATACAGTCCATTGACCAAGGACTTTGGTTTCGCTCATGCTGATTGTCAGCCCAAAGTCTTCAGACGCCGACGACTAAGGTGTTCTTGGGAGTGAGCAATAATGGCTGCATCGTCGGCAAGCAACAGATGACGGAGTAGCACATCCCGTACTTTGGTTGGTGCTCTCAACCGGTTCAGGTTGAAAAGCTTTCATATATAAAAATGTAACATCCAATTTAATTTCTAAAACGAACATGGACAGACAAATCAGCTGAACAACAAACCGAAAGTATGGTTTGAACTTGTAGGCCACTATTACATAAGGTTGGCACGATCAACCTGTTCGATCATTCGTGCCCACTTACATCAGGATGCTTAAACATAAAAATCCGTGTGTGTGTGATGGAAATGCATGCAAATAGGATTTTTGTTTTAAAACGAAAACATATTTTGGTTGTTGATAATACCGAAATAGCATGTTGCGAATTTGACGAGAATGAAAAGGAAATAACACCATGCCATATAAATCGGGGCTAAAAACGAAATATAACTTACCTGACTACATGCACAACTGATGATTCGCTTGACTCGCAGGGTGTATTCCCGAAGCTTGTAATCCGACAATAACGGATACAAAGCATTGGACAAGGATTCAACGAATTTTTTTGCATCACAGAAAGTAGGAATCGTCTACAAAGCGCCAGATGAAATGAAGTTAAGTGGGAGGACGTGCCAAATCTTATTTGAACAAAAGCCGAAAATATCTGAGAAGGCATGTCAATGAATGTGCTGTGCTTATCATTCTCTAAGACGAGCCCGTAATCAACAGACATTATTAAGTTACAGGTAAGAAATCAGTCAGCTTATGAACATGATTGTTTTTATCTATCCATGCCTTAGAAACTGGAGAACCAATGCATAAATTTTAAGCGGAGTCTACATATTCTAAGTAAAAGCTAATGATGCTCCGACAACAAAGGAACTGCTTTATCCTATCATCTTTTTAATATGACAGGCACTTTGGAAGTGTAATATTGATCACTGCCAGCACCGAGCCGCAAGAAGCAACACGCAATCATGTTTCTATTTTATGTCAAAGACTAGACTACCACGCAGCCCCACCATTCGTGTACGGCCTTTGGAGAGAGACGGAACTGCCAGACACCAACCCAGCGTTTTTACCTGTTATTTATCGCACATCGCTTTGTAGATATTATGACCATTGCAAAATCGGACTAAATAAGTAAAACGTGTCAAGCGGTGTAACAAATAAACAAATCAGTAACAGAAAACTGGCGACAAAAACAATTAAATAACATCGATCAGTCACAAACATTTTTTTCTGAAAAGCATGATATAGCAGCATAGAATAGTAAATCAGGAAATGTTATGCTAACAGAAATGATACAACAATACCAGGTGATATTAATTCCTTGGGAGTGGTTTGAAAAAAGGCGAATGTGAAAATGTTAGGAGGGTCACCTCCGAACGACTTTTCCTTACAATTCTTTATTCATCATCTCTTTATTATTGTTCTTGCTCTATTGAAGTGTGGTGCTCTTAATTGCTAGTGGTTTAACAACTAACTAAATCTCCTTTAAATATCAGTTGTACCAATACAAGTTCGGACAAGATTCAGTGTAGCTACGTGTGCGTTTGTTAAAGTAATTTAGTTGGAACTCAAACGCAACAGATAAAAACGGATACATTGACAAAAACAATAAAATGTTATCTCACGTTTTTGGTGGAAGGCAAATCACACACAGCAGCGATGGCGGGCAACAATGACTTTGGGCTGACGGGTTGCAGTTCGCCAGAGGAAAGAGAATTAACAATTCTCTTTGCAGCCTCAACCGACTGTTTAGCTTGAGATTCTACGTGCTCAAGCATGGATTGCAGACGATCAAGCTGTGAGTCATTCATTGATTCATCTGAAACGGCTGGCGGCATGATGACGAGCATCAAAGCACGGGTTTCACATTCCTCGATATCGTCTATCAGGTGCCCCAAATGCTCTGTAGAGAGATAACTCAGTAAATCAACCGAATCACATACATAAAACGATATCATCGAAGATCGACTTGTCACCCTTCATTTTTAGGCACGCGAACATGTAGCCTAATTACCGTCACGGACGTGCAATTGTGTCGCGCTTTAGTACTTCACGGATGTGCAATCGTGCAGTATTTCTGTGCTGTGCAGCTAACATCGTGCTAAATTGATTGGCTAACGGTAGTGAGCTTCATGCTGAAACACGCTGGAGTCTCACTACCATTTCTATCCCCCTCTCATATCTGTCTAGCCCTGGGCAAGCTGACAGTTACTTAGCCCACGTGCAGTCTTTGACTGTGCGGCACTTTGACTGGATCAAGCTTGTGCTTTCATACCATACCGTACTTCACAGGTAACACTGTGCTAAATTGAGTTGCTAAAGGTACTAAGCCGCATGCGCAAACACGCTAAAGTCTCGCTGGCAATTTCTCTTTTTCTTATTTTCTCTTACGTCTGTCTCGGACTGGACAACATGGCAGCAAATTAGCCCACGAGCAGTCTGTGATTATGCGGCACTTTGGCTGGATCCAGGTTTGTGATTTCATCCATAGGGTCGTTTGGCCGCCACTGTCTCTTTCTGTAGGGACACTACGGGTGATGAACGAAAGCACGTACCGCCAGTCCTGGAAGCGAGATACAGCCCGGTAATTATAATTGTGCGCGGTTAAACCTACACATAATCAAACTGCTGCACATCTACGGGAGTAATATTACACCTAGGTAGAAAATGAAGTCTATTTAGTAGTAATGTTGAAACCATATAGCGAATTTGCAACCACAGTAAACTACAGAGTAATAATTTCCTACGTCATATGTTCAAAAAAGGCTGTTAAAAATAACAATGCATGTTTTATAGAGGCTGATAGCAGCCGTTAGTATATTGGCCACAGCAATGCGGATAAACACCAAGGTCTATGATGTAAAAGTGCATAACATAATGAACAACATGTGCTTCTTGTAACTAACATCTCTACTGCATTGGTTGTAGACTGCTAATGTGTTCGCTATTCACCCAGAAGCATAAACATTAGTGGTATCCTAGACTACACAAAGGTCAAAATTCAGCCCAACATAGATAGTTTTGCCGAAAAAAGTAAACTGTAAAACAAGTGGCGAAACTCACTGGCTTTCATTTTATCCGTCAAGAGTTCGTATAGTTGAATTCGAAGGACACAAATACGTTCTAGATAACCCATCAAAGCGTCTGACGGAGGGTATGTCATAACGGAGGGAACCATAGTGGATTCCAGCTGTATTGAAGTTTCACATACATGTGAAAAGTCCAAAGTGGGCTCAAGAGTTTCATCGGTGCAATGTACTTTCGAAAACTTATTGGTAAGTTTGCTTAATAAATCCTGCAGTCCAGATCCGGATTGACATATGTGTTGGAGCATCTTTTCTTTGCAACAAAGTAGGTTTTGTTCATAAATTTGTGCAGATTCATTTTTCCGCACAATAGCCTGTTGCCAAGCCAAATCTAAATTGGAAGCCAGTTTAGGGAAAGCAAAACAGCTGAAACAACGGGCAAAACAAAAAATCTCACCAAATGTACGAATGACATCGGAGTTTAGAAATAAAATACAATAAACTGGATGTATGTTGATTAAAAAGAATTGGATGGGAGATTACAGCAGAAAATCATTTATGAAAATTTTGAATTAGTGAACACAACGACTGATGAGGAAGCTCGTCATGGTTGAAGATCAGTGCTTCACAAATTTTATCCTGCCAAACGACCCGAGGATACCAACTCCGAGGAAACGGAAGTTCAGCTTGGTTAAGAGCTCAGCGACTGTTTCTATCACTATTCTCTATTTCTTTCTCATATCTGTCTAGGCCTGGCAACCTGACAGTAACTTCGCCCACTTAATCTCTGACTGCACGGCACTTTGCTGGGATCAGGTTTGTGCTTTCATATTATACCACACCGATAATGAACTTTCCTTGTATCTTTTTGGGTCTGGACAACCCGGCAGTATCTTAGCTTATGTGAAGTCTAGGGTTGTGAAGTAAATTGCCTGGTGCTTGGATTGTGATCTTATACATATGCATATTATTTTCGTTTACAATCTTGTAGCCTTTAATTCATTTTTTCATCCTAGCTTCGAATCACACATGGGCATTACGGATCGCTGATCAGTTGTAAATATAAAATTAGTTCCCAGCAAATAGTGTTGCCATTGACTAATTCCTTCATCCACCGCATACACCTACCTTTTACAGCACAATGTTCACAAGAAATTAATGTTTCAGAACAAAATGCGAAGGGGCGACTATTTTTTGGCTGTGTCGTTGAATTAGCGACATCGAACGCGCCACTTTACACCTTCAGAGGCACACATTCAGCCTAGTGACATTACTGCAGTTCCGCCAAGAAAGCTTCATAACTCGGCAAAACATCTTTCAGAAACGGAAACTTTGTGTTGTGAATAGGAGAGTGAAGCTTATCAGAGAGCTCAGAAACCTACTCAAAACAGTATACGAACATATCAAATACGCATTGCTGGGATTTAAAATCGACACGGGGAGGTAAAAGAATTAAGTTTGTGAAACTGACAGGATCATGTTTGATCTTTGTGAGAGAACATTTAGATCCTAAAAAAGGATTTTTTTCCTGTGAACGTGCACTTCCCCTGGTTGAGTGTCAACTTGTACCGATGGATGGTTTGCAAGCGTTTACCCAATTTCCCATTATGCTCGCTGAGACCTTTGCCATAAATACTGATATTGCTGTATATAACATTATAAGCTTGGATTGAGCCACATTCAGAGACTGCACATGTGCTAAGATACTGTCGGATCGTAAATACAGGACAGAGATTAAGAATCCAGTTCCGTTAATATAATAATGGCATAACTATAGTCGATTACATCGTGCATGTTGTGATATTCTTTGTGGTCATAAATACTTGGGCACGCCAATGAGATTTCGATTATAACTTCAATGAGACAGCTGCTATTGTACGGATGTTTAATCGCAGTAATACTGTGGTATGCAGTTCAGCATCATCATCATGAAGCACAAGTCTGAAGTCAGACACAGTGCGAACAAGAAGCAGGAAAAGCAGATAACCAAGGGGCATATGCAAAATTAAATGCACAAAAAACAGATTATGTTTGTACTTTTACTGCATGCGATATTGTGATGTTTTTGTTCTTTAATTAAATATAATACAATAATACCGGATAAAAATATGACAATTAAATACACTGGCGCCACTTACTTCGGTTTGCAGTCATATCTCGTAAGGTTTCCAGTCAACTATTTGGCGAATCTTTTGGACCTCACCCAGGGAAATGAATGTGCCCCCACTGAGCCTAGCGCTAGGGTGAGTTTCTTCATTCCAAAGCGCCACGTCATAGACCGGCCACCCGATCGTTTCTCAGGTTTTACCCGGCTGTGCGAATAAGACGCGGTATGGTGAACGGTGATGAGCCATTCTTAAAATATGACCCAACCATCGCAAACGAACAAGCATCAGCGGTTCACTTACTCCATAGCCTCTTGTAACTAACGCCCGCTTGCAGACACCTATATTTGTAACTCCATACTACCACCGAATGCGAGCAATCCTACGCAGGTAAGGGGGTTAAAAACAGCAAGCCTTCGGACATCTTTCGCCCGGATTGACTAGGTTTCGCAACCATAAAGTAGTGTAGCACGCACAACAGCGTTGTACACTCAGTCTCTAGTATGGAGTGGAACATCGCCTAAACGCCACAGATGGCGAAGGTTAGAAAACGCTACACCCGCGTTGTGTAAACGTTGTGAGATCTCGTCCTCGACACAATCACCAGCAGAGATACAACTGCCGAAGTAAACAAAGCTGTCGACCAATTCAAGATTGACATCACACAGTTGGATTTGGAAGAGAGCCGCTCCAGTCCTGGGTGTTTCACATTTGTTAAGCGCAAAGCACATGCCATACATTGAAGCGTCTATTGCCAGGTGGTCCAGGGTTTGTTGCATTATATGAGGGTTATCTCCCAGAAGTGCGATGTCATCCGCATACTCAAGATCAGTAGCTCTGGTAACTTGCAGAATTTCAACACCTGTGCCCATCAGACCAGCTAAGGTTTTCCTTAGGACAACGTCGATGGTGAAGTTAAAAGGAACGGCGAGATATGGCAGCCCTGTTGCCCCTGGAGATATTGATCGAGGACGACAATTTTCCGTACGCTCGAACCCTGCCCGAGGTTTGGCAATATAATGCTTTCAAGATTCAAGCATACTTTTCGGGCAATCCATGTCTCAGCAGACAGTTCTAAACGCGATCGATTGAATCGAACGCCGCTCGGATGTCAAGGAATACTACGATAGTTGGTTGTCCAAGCCGAGGCAACCTGACAGTATAATAGCCCACGTGTGATCTATGACTGTGCTGCACATTGCCTAGATCATGCTTGTGATTTCATTCACGATAGTTAGTTTACTAAACGCGTGTCGATGCTTCAGTAACGGATTGAACGTAAAGATTTGATATTAAACCCCCGACCGGCACGAAACCCGTTTTTTCCTCACGGATTCACTCTTTCTGTTTGGTACTCAACCGGTGAAGCAGGATGGAGGCCAGTATTTTGGAAGCTATTGAAATGAGATTGATGCCCGATGATTTTCACAGGAACCGCGCGGTATCTTTTGAAAATCGAAGCAATTACCGATTCTTTTCAAGGGATCGAGCGATCCATCTGCCTCACGTATAGTCTCACTGATGCCTCATCGCTTACAGCCTTTGCATATTCCATTTCCATAGCCTTAGAACTTCACTAACTTTCCCAGTCGGTTCTCAAACTGGCAACCAGTTTACGTTTAATAATAATCTGTGACGCATTATATACACTGTCCACAGAAAGCAACCGACGTTAGTCCATTAGTTGGAGCGAATTCACAGAAACCTAGGGTTTAGCTACATGGGAAGTCAGCCCACACTTATTCAGCGGTATGTTAAACCTGGAGTTACGATCTTTGAGACTCCACAAGGCTTGACCCAGGACGCTGCAGCTGCGGCCGAAGCTCTGAGAGCTCATTTTGCCTCAATTTTTCAATCTTCTTCGGGCAACATTACGATTCCTGTAAATTCATCCCTATCCCATTCCACTTTATCTGACATCGAATTTACACCCACAGTTATATACCGTAAACTAAAAAACTTACGGCCCACCAGTTCTGCTGGACCAGACGGTTTCCATCCCCGAACCCTACGTGAATGTGCCTCCTCTCTCTGTTATCCCCTGGCTAATCTTTTCACGCACCTTTTTGCTAACGGCTGTGTCCCACTTGACTGGAAGTGTGGATCTATCTCTCCCATCTATAAAAGCGGCTCTCGATCTCTCGTGTCTAATTACCGACCGATAACATTACTCTCTGTTATATCGAAACTTATGGAATCTATTATCAGTGACTCTCTGATCCAGTTCATTGAAGGACTACACCTTCTGTCTGATTCGCAACACGGTTTCCGTCCCCGGAGATCATGTGTGACAAACCTGATGCTCGCACGTGACCACTGGACATCCGAAGTCGACAAAGGTCGTGAGATTCACCTAGTATACTTAGATTTCTCGAAAGCTTTCGACAGAGTCAACCATCGAATCTTGCTCCGCAAATTATGTTCTCTAGGGATTGCAGGTCAGTTGCTTCAGTGGCTTGAGAGTTATTTATCAGATCGCCGCGCATGCGTCCGCGTCGATGGATGTCTCTCTTCAAGTTTCAGCATTTCCAGCGGTATCCCTCAAGGCTCTGTACTCGGGCCAACCCTATTCCTATCCTTCATTGATGATGTCGTTCAAGCCATTGATTCCCACACGCTCATGTATGCCGACGACATGAAACTCTGGAGAGTCATCACATGTCAACACGACATCGATCAACTACAGGACGACCTCAATTCGCTTTATGTGTGGTCACTCGAAAATTGCTTACCGTTCAATACAGAGAAATGCCGCGTCCTTTCAACGCGTACAAACTCTAGCCCAAGCTATTACCTGGGATTACACCCAATTGAGACGACTTCCTCAGAAAGGGACTTAGGCATTATCGTGCAGTCCAACATGTCAGTCTCGGCGACGTGCCTGAGAGCAGCCAATAAAGCAAACGCCATGCTTGGTCTTCTCAAACGTGTTTTTCGCAGATTTGAACCTCAATGTTTGTCGCTTTTGCTCAAAGCATTCATCCGTCCACATCTCGAATACGCCGTTCAAGTTTGGTGCCCGTGGTTACTGAAGGACCAAAGACTTCTTGAGGCTCCCCAGCGACGCGCCACAAAACTTGTCAGAGGTCTGGCCTCGTATCCTTATCCTGAACGTCTTCGCTCCCTCAATCTCTTTTCAGTGAAATACAGAAGGCTCCGTGGTGACCTCATTCTCACCTACCAAATCCTCTCATCCACTGATCACCCTTGTAAACACATTCTCGTCCTTAATCGTGAAACTTCACATCTTCGTGGCCATTCACTCAAACTTTCATATCAACACTCACGCCTCAACTGTCGCAGGCATTTCTTTTCCCTCCGGATATGTACTCACTGGAATAGTCTACCCCAGGAAGTCGTATCCGCAACATCCGTAGAGGTTTTTAAACGGAGTCTGGACGCTCATTTAAATGATCTCCACAACAACATACCTTGAGGCCTTGTCTGTCCGATTGCTGTTGTTCTCGGATAAGCACTGATCCACTACACCGCATCGCGTACTAGCTTCATTTTTTCAGGTACGTTGTCCTCCTTGCCTTACTACTCCGTTCATTCCCTTCCTAACCACCTGTCAGTTTTACTTGTTTCCAGGTCTAACGCCACCCCGATGCCTCCGTATTCTCCTGCTACCGCCTCGCAATATAAGGAAGGCGCAATTCCAAAGCGAGTGTGGCCCGCTATAAGGCCTCCCCGTCCCCGTACAGATGACACTCACTATTTTATTTCCACCACATTGTACATACTAACCTGTGGTTATTTTTAAGCTACGCTTTTACACCACAATAAACCATTGAACCATTGAATCATAAAGCGACCTTACGACATTTCTACGTTTCCCGCCAAAACGCACCGAGAGCTTCATCATCATCATGAAGCACAAGTCTGGAGCCCAACAAAGTGTCAAGCAATATGAAGCAGGAAAAGCAGATGAGCAAGCGTGTGAAAAAGGGAAAGCATGCAAGCGGAATACGCAAAAGCGAATGCACAAAAAAGCAGCTTGTTTTTGTTGTTTAACTGCATGCGATTTTTTGTGTTTCTATCTAAAATAATACCGGATAAAAAATTATGACACATAATAAAATACACTGGCGCCACTGACTTCGGTTTGTAGCCATATCGCGTAAGGTTTCCAGCCAACTATTAGGTGGAGCTTTTGGACCCCACCCATGCAAACGAATACGCCCAACTGAGCTTAGCGCTAGGGTGTTTCTTCATCCCAACGCGCCACGTCATGGACTGGCCACCCGATCTTTTCTCCCACCTTCTGCCAGACTCTGCGAATAAGGCGCGGTTCGGTAAACGGTGATTAGGCATTCTCAAAGCATGTCCCAACCATCGCAAGCGAGCAAGCATCATCATTTCTCTCAATCAGTGGCCACCTGGTCCTAACACCCGCCTGTCTAGGCCTGGGCAACCTGACTTAGTCCATGTGCAGTCTATGACTGTACTGCATTTTGCATGGATCAGGCTTGTGCGTTCATTCATTCATTGCAGACATCTATATTTGTAACACGATGCTGCCACCGAATGCAAGCAATTCTACGCAGGCAACGGGTATCAAAAACAGAAAGCCGCTGGATAGACCAGATTTCGCAGCCATAAAGGAGTGTAGCACGCACCACTGCGTTGTACACTCGGCCTTTAGTATGGAGTGAAACATCGCGTCGACGCCACAGGTGGCGAAGGTTAGCAAACGCTGCACCCGTTTTGCGAACACGATGTGAGATCTCGTCCTCGACACAACCGCCAGCGGAGATACAACTGCCAAGGTAAACAAAGCTGTCGACCAATTCAAGATTTACATCGCACACAGTTAGGTTTGGAAGAGCGCCGCTCCAATCCTGGGTAAGTGTTTTGCACTTGTTAGGCGCAAAGCACATGCCATACCTTGAAGCTTCAAGTTCCAGGCGGTCCAGGGCTTGTTGCATTATATGAGGGTCATCTCCCAGAAGTGCGATGTCATCCGCATACTCCAGATCGGTAGCTCTCTCACCCGGCACAAGTTCAACACCGAGAGCTTAGCACAGATTAACGCATTATCTGACTCTGGACAGCTGACCCAGTATGATTGGCTATCTTGCACACTCCTTTCCACGAGTAGCAGATAGCAATATAGCCAATTTGCGTGAACAAGGCCGCCAATGGAGATTTCCAGGTGGATCAGTGACGCTTCGAGTTGCGAAAGATAGTGCATGCAAGAAAGAGTATGTGGTATGAGCTCAAGCAAATAAGTATTTAGCCATTGTCATTTCGATGACAAACCTTTCACCCAAGAAATGTTTGTTCGAACATAGACGAACAACACGCGCATTCATGTCTCCAGCTAAAATAGAAGAAATCAGGAATTAATGAATGCCACACAGAGTTAAGTACTTTCTTGAAACCTCCTAACGAAGTGTAACAAACAACTAATTTGGGATGACGATTCCAGTAAATTACTACCCTTTTACTGAAGTACATACGAACATGAGACTTGGTATGTCACTTGGACAGTTTTAATGGGTGGCCAGAAGTATCAACACTTGGCGCGAGAACATACATTTCACTTGGATGAACAGTAGTGAAACCTGTGTAACACCGCTTGTTTTGCCTCATAAAAACATTGACCTTGACAACAATTATTACTTCCGTTCGTCCGTGCGTGCATCGTAAACGCTCTGTACACGTTTTGGCTACCGCGATAAACCTTTCATCTCCTGTGCCTTTTCTCCAACGTTCTTGGGGACATTATTGTAGTAATCTGGTCTACTACAAATTGGTGAGCCCGACGTGATGCACGAATCCTTCGTGTACTACTATTGGTAAGCCCAATATCCACGCACAATTCGAGATTTTTTCCGGTAAGTCTTTTCCCGATTTACATCGGCGTTATTTCAGGATAATTTTTTACCTCCTTTAACACGTTTTACATCAAAACGTCATATGCATCGCATAACTAGATTTGTTGATCAATTCACAATTCGGGTTAGAACACAATCTACAGGGCAGACTGTTTACTTTGTATACTGCTGGTAAGCCCCTCGTATCCTTTGCGACCTATCGCAAAGCGCTTTTTGACTACTTACCCTGTCTGCCTCTAGACAGCGCATTAGTCACACCATACGCAATCTTTCCCATCCTGACATTCGTGCTTGCGTTATGTTTCATACGGGAAAATTTGTATGGTCGAAAGCCAGTGGGTACATGCAGCATGACACTGTCATGGCACCTACGCCATTTGGGATAATAACCGCTTGTACATCAAGTATATACCCACAATCCGCCATCTCCACAGTGAGTATGCGCCCGGAACGGCACATTTGCCAATTATGTAGCGGGTATTTAACACGTTATTATCGCTTGGTATATCCCGTGCATCTTTTTGTACCTCATCACTATAAACCATGCACCAGAGAGTTTTTTCTTCTCACTTCTCAGGTACACATGCACCTCCAGCTTTGGAAAACGTGGCACGCGCCACCCCCGGATCACCGACGCTTGTCGCCATCCTATCCGGTAACATGGAATACACGCATCCTTCGTGTATCCCCTCGGTACGCATGTACCTCCCGCTGTGGAAATCGTGGCACGCGCCACCCCCGGATCACCGACGCTTGTCGCATCCTATCCGGTAACCTGGAATACACGCATCCTTCGTGTATCCCCTCGGTACGCATGTACCTCCCGCTGTGGAAACCGTGGCACGCGCCACCCCGGATCGCCGACGCCTGTCGCCATCCTCCCGGTAGACCCGAGCACACGCCGCCCAACGCAGGCGATCTCCCAAGACGGTCGTCATTGACCGTGTCGGCAAGCATGACACTGTCTCAATCGACAGAGTCAAACCGGCTTTCATGGACGAGGAAGTTATCCCACATGACCCAACGCCAACCCCGGCACCACTGGTCATTACCCCTCCTGTACCCACAGCTAACCCAGAGCCGGCCACTACAGGAACCAAACGTGCCAAACGGCAACCCGTTCGATTCGCTGATTTTGTTGTAAATAGTTAATACTTTCATATCTTTTGGCATACACGCGTGCATTATTTCGTACCTCATTCTAATCACTCGGTCGTGGCCCTAAACCCATGCACCAGGGAGTTTTCTTTTTCTTTTTTCCCTCAGGTACGCACCCACCCACCGCTGATGCCACCGAATCGCGCACCCTTCCTGGTCCACCTACGCTTGCCCCCAACTCACCCGGTAGCCCTAACCACCAACACGAGCACAATTGTTCCAACACGTCTGTCACGTCACACAAGGTCCTTACCAGCCCAGATTGACGCGCCAACCGATTCTCCTGGCGCGGCCGTTTATCATCCTTCGGGACACAGGAAATTCTGAGCAGGGACTGTGTTTTCGAAGCTTCTGGTTCTTGTTGTCAAGCCTACGAATGCGCCTGTTTCTGCTCAAATTGGGTTCATGCTAAGACCACGCCAAACGGAAAATCCCGCTAGCAGCTGTTCACTCCATGTGAGGCGGCTCGGCAGTACGTTCACTCACATGTGAGACGCTACTTGGCTTAGTCCTGATCGGTTCACCGTACATCCTACTCTCGAACCACCGAAGATCGACCCACGCAGACCGAGCGCCCTGGCTGACTTCTATGTGACTGGTTGCTGAGAGACTACGTTCCTACCCGGGGTAGCCTGACACCCGCATGCCCCACGCTAATGGCAACTCCCGATCAGAAGTCTTCGCTGACCAGACTTCTTGGAGGGGGGCTGTGTAACACCGCTTGTTTTGCCTCATAAAAACATTGACCTTGACAACAATTATTACTTCCCTTCGTCCGTGCGTGCATCGTAAACGCTCTGTACACGTTTTGGCTACCGCGATAAACCTTTCATCTCCTGTGCCTTTTCTCCAACGTTCTTGGGGACATTATTGTAGTAATCTGGTCTACTACACCTGTCATGATTTTGAAGGTTTCAGTCAGGTCCCCACGTAGTCGCCTGCTTTTCAGTGAGAAGAGAGCTAGACACAGCAATCGTTCGTCATATGACCTGCCTGATTGCCCTTCAGTCATACGTGTAGCTGAGCGCTGAACACCTTCAGGCTTGGCAATATCTTTCTCCAAATACGGTGACCATGCTTGAACGCAATACTCGAGATGTGGTCTCACGACTGCTTCGTATAATGGTATGAAAACCTTCAGAGGCATTCAGGATAAAACTGTTTGAAGGCGAAAAAGCTAGCTCCTAGCGTGTTGTGCAGCAACTGAACATTGATCAGCCTATCTAAAGTCCGCCAAAACTTTTATACCTAAGTCACGAACTTTCGACACCCCATCTATCTCAAGTATACCATCTGGTCCAGCAACCTCCAGATTCTTAAGGACTTTAGACAATAGATAGATTTTAGTGAAGTTAACTGGTAGAGCCAAGGTAGCAGACCACTTGATGACCTTGTAGGAATTATTCCCATTTGATATAATTCCTTAATAATTCCAAAAGTAAGTTTATTTCCATAAACTTTTTCCATCATGATGCCGTGTGTCGTTTTGTTTAAATCAACTGAACATACATTTGCGCTTCCTACAGCGTGAACGTCTGATAACTTACGTGGTGCCGAACCACTATTTAATTGTTTCAGATTACTGACCCAGCATATTTCTTCCCTTTTCGTTTATTCACCGCTTGTTTCATCTATGACGAGCAATTATCCCGGTGAAGAAATAACACGGGTCAAATATATTGTTAGCAATAATCCGAGTGGACCACACAAGGATTTCGTAAGTCTGTTGTTGATACTCAGTGTATTCTTTTTCTTACATAAATATAATTATATATATTTATAAACCAACTCCGATACTGGCCCTTGCTGCCTCCGCATACGACTGATTCTTCTATATGAACCGAAAGCCCTACTGGCGAACAGTTTTGGTTTCCCTATTTCCGACAATTCTTCGACTTTCTGGATCGTACAACCGGCCTAAACCTCATGCAATTTAAACCACAATCTCTCCTCATACCCTCCATTTTCTTTTTTTTCAATTTAACTTCGGTTTTTTATATACTTTTCTTCAATCACACCCACTAACATTCCGAAGCAGTCAATCTATATATTTTTAAAAGAACTTTCTTTATTTCATAAATTTATTTTTACTGTGACAAATCTTCATGCGCACCATTTCTTCTATAATTTTTTTCTTTTATTTTCTTTTTTCAATCCCTGCTCCAGAATCTATCGGATCATCTCCATTTGCTTAATTTGATGAAATCTAGATGTTCCTTCCCCAACGCCAGTCAAACTGAGGCGGGAAAAGAGCAGGCCAGCCAGTAATCACGACGGCTGCAGCTGGTCACACCGCAAGCCTCCTTTTTATATTGATGATTCACCAAAAGGTTTACGTTTCCTGATTGAAACAGGAGCGAAGGTGAGTGTCATTTCACCTCATAGTGCAAGCACCCGCATGTAACCAATTGGCGTCAATCTGCAAACGGCAAACGGAACACGTATCAAAACGTATGGCCAGCGTCTCCTTCTGCCAAACCTTGGTTTGGGCAAAAATCTTCCATGGACATTCATCGTCGCCGACGTTCGTCAGCCGATCATCGGAGCCGACCTCTTAACAGAATTCGGGTTAGTAGTCGACGTTCAGCGCAAACAACTGTTGGGCAGCAAATCCGCAGTAGGAGTCACTGAAAAAGCGAGATCGATCAATTCGATCGGACTGAAACTCGCCCTACCTGGCAACAAGTTTGCAACGCTGCTTCAAGACAACGCGGCTATCAACCAGCCATCTCGCTGCACGCCAGACATCCGACACGGGATTGCTCACCACAAGAACGTGACGAGTGTCCCCGGACAAGCTCACCGCTGTCAAAGCGGAGTTCGAGCAACTCCTACAACTCGGGATTATTCGACCCTCTAATAACCCATGGTCATCGCCACTACATATGGTTTTAAAAAAATCAGGCGACTGGAGACCATGTGCCGATTACAGAGGCCTCAACAAGCTCACAGTGCGTGACAGGTATCCCATACCTCACATCCAGGATTTCTCCCTGAGCGCCTGCGGCAGAAATTTTTTTTCAAAAATCGATCTTGTTCGCGTCTATCATCAAATCCCAGTAGCAGACGCCGACGTTCCGAAGACTGCTGTCACTACACCTTTTGGTCTGTACGAGTTCCTTCGCATGCTGTTTGGACTCAGAAACGCCGCTCAAACTTTCCAGCGCTTCGTCGACCAAGTCATGTGAGGTCTACCATTCACCTTCACCTACATTCATGATATTCTTGTCGCTAGTGAAAGCCACGACCAGCATATGGATCACCTCCGACTGGTTTTTTAGCGCCTTCAGGAATACAACGTCGTAATCAACCCGGCCAAATGCCAATTCGGCCGACCAGCCCTAGAAATCCTAGGACACACCATCGATTCTCGTGGAATCACTGCCATTCCGCAGAAAATCTCGGCGATTGAAGATTACCCAACTCCAACGCCTCTTCACCAGCTACGTCGATTCCTTGGTTTCATAAACTTCTACGGCAGATTCATACCAAACTGCGCGGACAAATGCAGACCGTTAACTGATCTTTTGCGGAGAAATCCAAAGAAGTTCAACGTGACAACGGAAGCTATCGCCGCGTTTCAATCAGTTAAAGCATGCCTCAGCACGTTCACTTCGCTGGCTCATCTCTCTACGGACAGACGAGTGGAGCTTGTGCTCAAAACAGACGCTTCTTAAGTGGCTGTCGCTGACGTTCTACAACAAATCATTGACGACGAGTGCGCACCACTCTCCTTCTTATCACGAAAGCTGCAACCGGCTCAAACCAGGTATAGAACCTTCTGCCGAGAACTACTTGCGATTTACCTCGCAGTAAAGCACTTTCGAAGCATTCTAGAAGGACGTCAATTCACCATCTACACGGACCACAAGCCCTTGATACACGCATTCAGCGCTGCTGTCGACGGCTACTCGCCTCGGGTAACTCACCACTTGGACTACCTCGCACAGTTCACCACTGACGTAAGGTACATTGAGGGAACCAGCAACGTCAAGGGAGATGCTATATCACGCGCATCTGTTTCCCAGATCGCGAAGATTGATTTGGAGGAAATCGCCGCCCTGCAAGAGAACGATCAGGAATTTTCAACAATTACTTCCGAAGCTTCACCGCAGTTTGCTCTCTTATCCGTACCAGGCAGTCGAGTACGTATCCATAGTGATACATAGACAGGAAATCCACGTCCCTTTGTACCGAAGAATTACAGACGACGGAATTTTGAGCTCCTACATGTAATATATCACCTGAGCAAACGCGCAACAATTAAACTCATCACAGACCACTATGTTTGGCATGGCATGACAACAGTGTCTCGCCTGCCAACGTAGTAAGGTACATCGCCATACCCGCTCTATCCCTGGAAAATTCCCGCTTCCAGATGGACGATTTTTGCAATTTACTTATCTAGAACACGATGGATCCAACATTACGACCAAGATTCTTTGACGCCGATCCCAACTCACCAGATGCACCCAAACGCTGGAATCATTGGTTTTGCACATTTAATTCTTATCTGAACTCTGTGGAGCCTTCCAAATCTGACAAACTCGAAACGCTCATTCATTTCCTGGATCCTCTGGTGTATAATAATATTGCGGATTGTGCCGATTACAATTCTGCGATAGATGCATTGCGACAACTTTATATCCGCCCTAAAAATATTATTTATGCTAGATATCTCTTGCAAACGTGCAAACAAGAACATGACCAAGACGTTTATCAGTTTGTGCTAAAACTAAAGTCTTTGGCCAAGGATTGTGAATTCAAAACTGTCACTGCAGTGGAATTTCGAAACGAATGTATCCGAGATGCTGTGATAAACGGAATTCAGTCCTCTTCTATTCGCGAAAAAACTGTTAGCGCAGTCGGAACTCAGTCTAGACGGAGCACACAGACTTGCGAGATCTCTTGAATTAGCTCACAAACAGTCTCAGTCATATACAGGTAATCATCCCTCTCATGTTCAGCGATCCCATCCACACAACAGGAACCGGCCGAGCCCTCACCATAGTCTAATCTGTGTGACAATCATACCACTGCTTTATCAACAACTATGCAAATTTGTTATTTCTGTGGTTATACCCGACATCCTCGTTCACAATGCCCTGCACGAGAAACAGTGTGCAATCTTTGTGGCAAAAGAGTTCATTTTCAGCGCGTATGCCGTTCAAAAACTAGACTCAATCACCATACAAACTGCGCGTTGATGCCAGTTTTATCATCTATGTCTGTTGCCGCTGCACCTGCTTGCTAATCCCGCACTATCACAACCGTTGAAATCTGTTACGTTCTTCTTCTTCTTCTTCTGAATCGAAAGCAGAAGGGATAAAATCCCGTTTGAGCTTCATCACAGTAATAGACATGGGTGACTTCTGCTGACAAGGCAAACCCTGAGAGTAGAGGAACACCACTACATCACTCCGGGGATCAAGTCCATCCGTCTCAACAAATGCTGATCCAACGCGCTTTTGAATAGCTGTTCAGATGGTAGAGACAGGAGCCCTTTCGGTAGAGAGTTCCAAGTGTTCACCACCCGCGTGGATAGCGTGCTCGCATTACTCAGCTTCAGCCTTCTAGGCTTCTGCAACTTAAAGTCATGTCCACGAGTCCTCGACTCACCTACTAATCGGAAGTACTGGATGAACTCGTCTCCATATTGACCGAGAAGAATACGGCGTGTCAGGAGCAGGTCATATCTTTCCCTTCGAAGCTCTAGGGGGTAGAGTTTCAGCAAGCTCCTCCTATCCTCGTACGCCAGTTGGCGCATTCCACAAAACCATCTTAGTGCCCCTCCTTTGTACCCTCTCCAAGGAGTCGCATTCGCCTTTGGACTGAGGAAATGCAACAGGTAGCCCATATTCCAACAGAGGACGAATGTACACAGAGAAAAGTGTCTGGAACATTTGCGGGGTAATGGACGCAAAGGAACGCCGAATCGCCCAGAGCATCCTGGTAGCGCTGCCTATTCTCCGACAAGTGTCAGCCTTCGACTTCAAGGAATCCATAACCAGAATCCCTAAGTCTTTTTCGACCGTCACCGCTCTAATAGGCTTACCTCCAAGAAAGTATTCACCACCAGTGTCATCGGAGTTTATGCGCATGACCACTGTCTTGTCCTCATTGATAGGCAGTGACCAGCGATGGGTCCAACTGACTAAGTCATCAACTGCTTGTTGCAGTTGCTTGTGGCCATCGCAGGAACTGACAGAGGCCCACAGTTTCAGATCATCCGCAAATAAAAAACAATCGATTGCTACCGCGTCCGGAATATCATTCACGAAAACTTTGAATAACAATGGGCCAAGGACAGATCCCTGCGGCACTCCGGAGCCTGCTATCATCTCTGAAGACAAAACTTCATTCACCTCGACACGGTTTAACCGCCCTGAGATGAATGCCTCGATCCATTTTAGTGGACAACCCTGAATACCCAAACCCTCCAGCTTGACGAGCAATCGGCGGTAGGGCACGCGGTCAAACGCCTTACTGAAGTCGATAAAATGACATCGACCTCTTGACCAGAATCAGTCAAAGCACACCAACTTTCTCGCGCCAGGAGCAGATTACTTACGCATGAGCGATTTTTGGTGAATCCATGTTGTTGTGGACACCAACGCCCACACTCCAAAAGAAATGCTCTAATTTCCTTTTGATCAGCTTCTCTAAAATTTTACCGATCACAGAAGTCAATGTGACCGGCCTGTAATTAGCAGGACTACTGGGGTCCCCACTCTTAAACATAGGTTTAATAATACCCTGTTTCCATTCTTGTGGCAAGACCCCTAATGTTACAGATTTTGTAAACAACCTGGCCAGCGGAACGCACAACACTTCTGATAGTGCTCGTAAAACCAACGGATGAATACCGTTTGGTCCTGGCGCGGATTGTGTGTCTAACTGTTCCAACAGGTGTCTAACAGTCTCTACATCTACATCAAGATCAGACAGCACCTCACTGTTATTAGAGACAGAAGGAGATCACTGTCTTCCAGACAGTACACGGAGGCATACTGCTTAGCCATGGCTTCAGCTTTCAAACCATCCTCAGTAATGTCTACCCCATTAGTATCTATCAAATTAGGAATATATGGCGACGCCTTTGTGCGGCGTCGAATGTATGCGAATAGCCGTTTTGGTGCACAAGTAGACTCGTCAACCAATCGCTGCTCGTACAACATACGTTTCCTGCGTTTTAATGCCGTACAAAGGTTTCTAGCTTGCCGATAATTGTCATAGTCAGTGGCGTTTTTCCGACTTACGAATATCGACCAGAGCTTTTGACGTTGCCGCAAAAGTTTTCTTATCTCCTTATCAAACCAAGGTGGATCTTTCGCCTTACGACGACGTGTGGACAACGGAACAGCCACCTCAATAACTGTCAAAATGTTATTACGGATCACCAGCCAACAATCTTCAACATCAGCTGCTTGATCGAAAGACCAATCGAGAGATGAAGCAACATCCCGTAACCTACCCGCGTCTGCCTTTCAAAAATTCTTTCTGGGAATTGGATCTGGTACCCAGCCAGTGTTGCGTTTTCACATAAAACTTAAGGTGGCATGGTCACTGCAGCCTAATGAAGCTTCAGTCCGAAGCTGAGTAATATCGGACTGCGTGGGAGTGAATACCAAGTCCAAAATGGACTCACACCCAGTAGGGCCTACTCTGGTCGGAGCACGTTTCCCATCCGACACAAACGCTGTAGTTTGTGTGAATGAATAATTTTAGCCAATCAAATAACCGACCAATCAAAGCTGACGAAATTGTCACAAAATCATTCAGAATAATTTTAGCTAATCCAATAACCGACCAATCAGATGTCAGTGAGTGAACGCTCAAGGTTTTGTGGTTTGTGTATATTATGAAAAACAAATTTATTTGGTGCGATTACTTACAAATCAAAAGTAGACAGGCCTGATAGCCAAGAAAGTTAAACTAAAAATTCGGGTTGTCTATAGCAAAGCTCGTTTGAATGGCAGGATTAGTAAATTATATGCACGAGTATCGATTTTGTTGTACGGTCTAATAACGCAATATGCTATACTTAATCTATCTGTGAAATATCATGATATATAAGTTTAAAAAGGAGAATACAGAGCTAACAGCCGTTGATAAGTAATACAATTATCGAGTGCATTGAAATAATAGTTAAATCGTGTTAGACAAATCACAACTACGCATATGTGATTGCTGTGAAACGATCGTTTTTTATAATGTTGACTTTCATTGAGAGTTAACTGCTTACACATATAGATCCGATTTATGATTAACTATTATCACATTGACGCAAGACATTTTCCATAAACAAAAAAGTTCAATAAATGTAGTTGTGGAT
>JACCGJ010023884.1:0-2500 GCA_013407085.1 Atriophallophorus winterbourni | reverse complement strand
TCGTGAACGCCTAATACCCGAACAACGTTGCCTTCCACAGCGGGAATCGTTGCTTCTTCGTCGTAACTGGCTACCGGAGACGATATCTGACGGTTGACGTCACTGGGCTCTATATTCAATAATGTTTCCACTGGAAGAGTGTCATAATGTAGGGACTCGAGTGGCATATTGCCAAGGTCTAATGTTAAAGTGGACAAAGGCATTGGACAAGGACCAGTCGTATTTAAGAAGTTATTTATACTACGCAGGAACAGATTGAAGTATGGTGGCTCTAATTTCTGGCGCGAACGATTTATTAAATCTTCTGCGTAAGATTGACCAGATGAAAACACGCGATTAGTTCGCCTAAGAACGTCCGCAGAAGAAAAATCTACTGGCATTACGTGATTAGTACTCCTTAACCAGCGCTGGGAAAGCGGGAGTGACGACACATCAAAGTTTCTCAATATTGCCGCAGCAAGCACGTGCCAACATGGCAAACATTGATCAACGAAAAAGGTACATGTGCACTTCCAATTTAAGCAGCACACCCCCCAAACCCGCGAGTCCCTAACAAGAACCATAATTTCCGTTGAGCCTACTATAGTAACTCTTGAAGCAGTTACGTTTGCGGATATGAGGTCTACGGCGTATGGCATAAGAAGATCGCAAAGGGAATCTAATTCCTAGTGGTTGGGGACGCGAACCCGCCCCATGCTATTCGACAAAATTTCGCGTTGTCGGTGCCAGATAAGATACCCAACACCGATTTGGGATATCCGAATGGCCTCCCATATAGCGATCCTACCACTAAGGCGATTCATTTTTACACATTTGTGCATCGCCTCTACCATGTTCGTGTCCCCAATACCGTAAGTAGCTACCTTAGGACGGCGAGCATTTGCCCACTTACGGGAGCTGCCACAGTATTGCCCTTTGAAGTATGAAAAGAACACGGAATCCGCTCTTTGCACATTGATTAACGCAAAGGCGTATCGCCAAAAACTCCTGATACTCATTGCTACGTACACCCCCATTTAAGAGCCTCCCTCTGGGGGTTACGACGAGTGACATTCCGAATAATGTGCACTCGGCAAAGCAAATGCGAAGCGTTGGGAAAAACGTCTTCAACTGCATTCGCTATCGCAGGGGCTCCATCGGACATAATAATACGAACGGCGTCCCTATCACCGACGAATTCAACAAAGGTAAGTAGGAACGTCCGAATATCCTCTGCTGTCTCCCGCCACAGAAAACCTATTGCTACAGGAAGACTCTTCCGGCAGCCATCCACGATCATCAATTGATAAAGAAAATATTTCTCACGATTGGTACGGAAGGTACCATCGATGAGAATAAAATCGGAAAAAACGAGTAAAGAGACTGAGCATCTTTTTTGTACTGAACACGAAATGCGTCATCTTGTCTGTTTCGTCCAGCAGTACCCTTGCCTTTCCATCGACGTTCAGTTCAGCTTCCATGCGACGAATATAGGCTATGAAAAATGGATTATTAGAAGTATATTTACTAATTATTATTTCATTTCAATTGCATTTCAACAACCATTACCTGGATTGTTTCGTCCTGCCAGAACTCGACGACGCATATTCCCAACATCCCAGCCAGTAAGATTCTTCCTGAACCGAGTCTTCACATAATACCGAATATTGAACGACGAGGCCCCGCTTTCAAGCATCGGCTGAATGGCATCCAGTTCCGAAGGAGTGAGTCGTCTGTTGCGGGAGTGCCACGATCCGGCTTCACCAGTTAGTAATTCATGGTTATGGACCATGTTACTAGTAGTAATCCGAAATTGCACACCATGGCGACCAATGTTGAAAAACGCTTCGCAATGGGTTGCGGTGGAAGTTCGACGACGAATTCCACGTGTAGGCCTCTGTACGGATCCTTTTCGTTGACACTCATATTTCATGAATGTCAGCTCGCCCGCTGAATTTCTTTTCGAAGATCGTTTGGAATAGTGGGTTCCGGAAACTCGAGTGAATTCTGCCAGCATGTGGTTCAATTCCTCGAGACTTTCGAACAACCGGTCACAAATAGTATGCTGAAAAAGCTCAGTGATATCGTTAGCGCTCATAATTACCAAAGTAATCCCTGATCACTTTGCGAGGAGTTTTATTTGACCCAGAATGAATAATTTTAGCCAATCAAATAACCGACCAATCAGATGTCAGAACGTTTGTGAGAATAATTTTAGCCAATCAAATAACCAACCAATCAGATGTCAGAACGTTTGTGAGAATATCGTTATTCCGAATGGCTGCGCCAAATCTTATGTCGTCCGACAAATAACGAAATGTTACATCGAACAATTTTCCGGTATTTCATTGACATAACCAGAAAGAGGAGAGGACCAAGGACTGAACCTTGGGGAACTCCGCTAGTTGCTGCAATTGGTTTGGCTAATGCACCATCAAAACGTACCTGGTTAGTGCGATTTGTTAGGTAGTCATTTAGCCAATTCAGCAAATTTCCAGTGATACCAAGCCTTTCAAGCTTC
>JACCGJ010023883.1:0-24145 GCA_013407085.1 Atriophallophorus winterbourni | reverse complement strand
TGGCGTTGGCCACTGGATATATGAGAAACTGTCACATATGTCTACATTTTGTAATAATGAAAAATGTTTACTTCAAGACAGATGATTTTAAATGCCGATCTGAGAGGAAAAGAACAACGTTGCTCAATAAATATGTATTGCTTCAATTTTTTGAGAATGACTGTCTGCATTTCATCATGGTGAATAGGTCTGTAGTTGTATCTTTATTTGCTCATAAATGTAAAAAAACAGCAGCGTTTGGGTATTGTAAGAACTAATTAATTCGGATAAAACTTGCGTACACCCATCTACAATTAATGGCCAGATATGTTTTATGATTCAACACAGTGTTCGATCCATGATGAGATCGTTTGATGCGCGAACATTTTGGAGTGTTCCTTTTCATTTTATATTATTAAATTTTTTTGTCGAATCTACCTTTTACTTCTTTCTTCCTCTTAGCTAGCAGCGCTGAGCTTGACATGTAGTTCAACAAGTATGTTTGGAGGCGCCTAAATAATGTAATATGAAAATCAGTAGTTTGATTTCGAATTCAATCGTCGGAAACAAATGTTCTGCTCTTGAATTTTTAAACTTAAACATTATAGAGAATAACCATTATTTTAGTCAACGGTCTCAGATAATTTTATGTTACGTTGGTCACCATTCTTTTTTCCACAAAACCCTGCATTCCATAAAAAAATGCATCCTAACGAAAGCAATAAAATATTTCCGTAACTACTTTGAATAGAATATAGTTTTCTACTAAGTTAACAAATGTTAACAAGTCGTTGAATCTGAGATTGTTCGTATTTTCAACAGATACAAAAATCGTGAACTTAAAACCTCAAAACGTAAATTTATTTTTCAAAAACTTTGGGTTTCGTTAAAACATACTTTGGCCATTTTTTATTCATTAAATTTGCGTTCATCCTCACGAAAAGTAAATATTGTTTGAACCATCAAATATGCTCAATTCTGATTGAAATATTCAGACTTTTACTAAACAAACCGATTCACTACTTTTTCAAACAGTTTGACATGATATCAATTTTGCCATTGGACCTGGTCTCGTTGGTATACAAAAAGGAAATGGCACGGTTTCGCGTTTTGCGTTTATTCAAGGTAATTTTTTCGGTTCACAATTAACGTAATCGCATCGTTGACCAACATAAACTTGAGCTCCAATCAGTTTACTTAATTTCAGATTCTTGATATTTTGTTGTAAATAGGGGGAACAGTAGAGTATTAACTAAAATAGAATATAAAGAAAATATACAAGATGAAAGCGGTTGATGGCATAACAATAAATCAATTTCTTACGCTTTCTTAGTCGTTGTTCCAAATTTTATCAATAGTTTTAAATGGTTTGCGAAAAATAGAAAGCAAACGTCTTTTCTGATATCCTTATCGACAATTAAACAGAAAGGAAGCTCTAGATTTTGCTTAAGGTTCGAATTATTGAATTCGAAAATCGTACTAGCTCTCTTTCCTCACAGGAAATTTCTGGATAAATATTTTGCAATATATGAAATACGAATTCTCGATTGTTAAAGTCAACGTAAATTGAACTATAAAGATTTCGATATCACTGAATAAGCGTAATGTTTTAAGTTGACACAGATACTTAGTGAGATCACGTGGATGTTATATTTTGTTACTTTTGTTTGTGCTCTTGCGAACCAGAGCCAACAAAACTTGACCACGTTCACTATGATGTCAGCATGAATTCACACTTTGCTGTGCAAAAAGGCATTTTCTACAATGAGGTGACACCTATACTCTTTATATAAGCTGTTCAGCGCCTAGACAGACACAGGTGCCTGAGAGGGTACACCCTAATCATATTTGAAGATTAACTTTGTTTGAGAAGCGTTTGTGTAGCAAAACATCAGATATGAATTGCTCGAAATAATGACTAATAAATTAACTTCCATGGCATGGTTGTTTAAAATCTTCATTTATTGCATTTGTTTATCTAAATTTTTTTGCGTAGTGTGATCCACGACGATAAACTTTCTGGGTCACTCTTGTACTATAAAATGACTACAATGTCAGTTATTACAAAGGACCTGTTATAATTAACAGTTTTGGATTTTCTACTTTCCTTGTAAATTTGCTTCGACCAGTAGCTGAAATTCGAGAGCATATATGGTCTGGCCAACTTTAACAAACATCATTTTAATTTCATATTTTTGAGCAGAGATATAGAATTGTCTTTATTTCACGATGTTTGCTAAACTTTATCAGATTTTGAAGATTTGTTTGGATATTGTCTATTTCCCAAGTCACGAGAAGAAGGTCCACTTTACACGAATCAAATCGAGGCACAATCAATCAAAGAGTATCAAGAATTTGAGAAAGGAGGAAAAAACAAATATGAAATATAAAACATTGTCTGGTACAATTGAAGCAGATACTTAGTAAAATCTCATGACTGCATAATGAATACTTCTATGTTCGAACATACGGAGAGTATTCGCGTATTTCTAAACTCAGCAACCTTTGCTTTAAATTGAAAATTTCAAGTTAAATTTTGTATAAATTAGTCGATATCTACCATTGATATACTTCTATCTGACTCCAGTCTATGGTGTTTTGCTGGAGCAGTGCGCACGCTTTAACTGTGCTAGTAGGATAGTAACCCTCAGGACTGAATTAAACAGTTATTATTTTAGTTCTGTAAGCGAAAACTGGCCGGGTATTGGACTCTTGGTCTTCATCCACTGTAACAATCTATATTAAATTGTGTGCTTCAAACGTTTAGGCGAACATTGATTTGAGGAAGCTGCTTGATAGAGGCACCGCGTTTGTAGCGTTGAAGGGGCTAACTATTCGGTAATCCAAGTGTTCGTTGTCAGGTAGCATCTTTAAACACACCAAGAAATTTGTGTTTGATCGGTTTATAGCAAGCCGTTGGCATCAGCAGTACTTGATTCAGTTGAGCGATTATTTTTAGCGCATGTCATCGATCCATAAAACTGCTCACAATTTTTTAGAGCAATAAATATAAAACAGTAACTTGGGTGAACAGCGATAATTTGAATATGAGCAGAATCCTTGAGAGTATTGATAACGCGAATTTCGTTGACTATTATCAATGATCGATTTTCTCCTGCATGCCATCAGATATCCGCCAAATCAATCGTTAGGGATGACATTTTTTATCTATCCAAATCAATAAAATGGGTGTGGTGTGTATCACTAAAACATTCTCTCTAATGGAAACGAGAGATTAGAAATTTATTGCCGATTACTTCTGATGGAGCAATATTTCTTCGAAGTAGGTCGCACATGTTAGAAAAACAGATCCTATCAGTAATTACAAAGACATTCTCTCCATATATCGCGGGGCTTTCAAATCGGCTATGCACAACATTATTTTAACTGCATAATTTTTCCTCAAAGGTTGCTCGGGAGTATATATTGGGCAAACATCCAGAGAACACAGTACTAGGATAAGTTACACATAAATCAAATCGGCAAACAGCCATACAATTCCAGTGAAGATCATTCACTGATAAGAGATTTAGCGCTAGCTGAACACGTGCTGGACAAGGGTCACAGCGTTGATCTTGATAACGTAGAAGGCGAAGAATAAAACCATACCTTGAACGACTTCACGCTGAGGCGGTTTAGATAACAGATGCTGGTAAGAGGACAGTAATTGAAAAGCTGTACAACTTTGTTTTCAGGATTATACCAATACATTAAACAGTGTTGTACGAAGTTCCTTACTCCGAAAACTATCTGAATGTAGTGTTCCATCAAACATTATTTATTGGATTGCATCCTACTTCGAAGGTCGTCTTCAATATACGGTCGTGAAAGCAAAACCTCACATGCAATAGCGATTCCACGTGGTGTCGTTTGGGGTGCAATACTTTTCCCATTTTTATTTATTATGTGTACATTTTTGATCTTCCTTGTAACCCTTCTGCACTTACTATTAAATTCTCCGCCGACGCTGCCTTTGCATTGACCAATGGTCAGTCACACTTGGCTTAGCATTGTATCGCCAAAATGCAACAAAATGGTATTTTCCAACCTGAATGGACAGCGTTATTTAGCTCAGCATCAAGACATTCCTCGTGTTTCGTTTAATGGCTCGGTGTTTGACAGATGTACCTTAGCGCTACAAAGTCCGAAGACTTAGCTGGACCAATAATGTAACCATACAATTCTTGAAAGTTCGCTGGTTGTCATTCAATGCTCGTCGCCTCCGTTCTCTCTTCATCCCACCCAATGTATAACAACTCTTTGTTTTTACTTACATTGTTCCACACCCGCATTACGCATCGCCGTAATTTTCCCTGGCCTCCATGAAAAAGATTTTCTGCTGATCAGAAGAGGTATTAAGGTTATCTTAAAATTGAGCTGTCTCCACGGATTTGATTCGAGACGCTATTTTCGATCGTCTATTCCGTGAATGCAAGAGGTTGATCGAAAACATTTCTTTTGATAGTTCACATCCACTGAACAATAACATCGTTGCCTGCAAATCTTTTTCCACCACCCGAAGTCAATAATTTATTCCCTATTCAAGAACTAATAAATTCAGAAGCCCTTTTGTTCCTTACCTGGCACGTTGGATGTTTAATCAATAGATGGCTGTTTCAGATTTGAAGATGCGCCTGACAATTTGATAACCAATTTTGAGATCTCTTCTTTAATTTCCTAACTTCATCTTTTAATTTCATTCGCATGTCTGTCTACGCCTAGGTAACCTGACAGTGTTTTGACCCACGCACAGTATTTATTGTGCAACAATTTGCCTGGATCAGGCTGGTGTGATTTTATACATTTCACTTTTTCTCAGCTTTGTGGCGAAATTTATTTAATTACCGAAAATTCGTGTACACGAATAAAGTCATTTTCTGTTACTTCTTATTCTAGTATTTGTACGGCCAAATTCCTAATTAATCAACATGATATGGAACGCAGGTCATATCCAAAACAAAATATGAATAAGTGAATGGATCGTAAAACCTTCCGATAATTGAGATTCGTTACTAATTGGTTCTATTATCAAACTGATAGTACCTCTTCCTTTTTTCATACTAAATTTCCACAAACCCTGGACATTATTTGAAAATCCTGTTCTTAAAATTCGACGTACACCACTTATTTGAATATGATAGGATAACACATTGACAGCAAAGATAAAATTGCGTACATCGCAGATACCAATAAATCCTACCTTCCCAAAATTTGAGAACACCCGAGTTTTCATTCTGATAGCAAAGAAACAATTTTACAATGATGATTTTCATATATCTTTTTTCGAAGTGAGGCATGATTCGATTTTGCGATAAAACTTTACTTTCAATTCATCATACCAGCTACAATTTCAAATCCCGGTTTAACTGCAGATTATAATTATTCGACAATATGCTGATGGATTATTAGGGATTGTTTTAAAAATCTTTTTAATGGCTGTTTTCACAGTGATTATTTGATTTCTGAAATTATTCTACATTTTTGCATAACATCAAGATCAGATAAAATGTAATTGAACAACATGGTTCGTTGTATGATACTAAATTAAAAGTGTCACCTTAATGAACTTTTAACCACTTTACAACTATTACAAGACTTACTGAAACTAATTTATTCTCTACATCCATGACAGTAGAGAACATCTTGGAATTGACATTGGAATGTGAGTGCAGAGAGTGTTGTCAAAACCGTAGATTGTATCTCAAATCCGATGCTCATACCAACTGCAGGGTAATGGCAGTAATGGCAGAGATTTCAGCTTGGTAATTCTGTTTGATACAGAGAACATTATCGGAAGACCAATGCGATGTATCACCACATCAAAGGAAAGATTTGCTGGAGGGCGTTACAATAAGGCATTAATCAAATTGATCCGGAATGATCCTGGTATTATTGGTCAGATAAAGTAAAAAGTAGGTTCAAAGCGATTTCGAAACTATATCATTGGAAATAGAATTTGTGTGTGAAATCAATACGATCAAGAATGACAGTTAAGTCTGTTGAAATAACTAAAGATTAATTACCGAGTGAAGAAGGAAAAAAGAGGACATATTAAAGTATGATTGAGGTTGCAAATCAAAAAAATATCTTCACGCATTTTTAAGAGATTATTTTTTTAATTCACATAACATTCAAGAAGAAAATCAGAGGACTGTTGCACATATCTACTTTAAAAATGAGCATAGCTTGAAACCAGTTTTACTCAAGTCACACTATATTCTGCACCCTCATTTATCAGTACGTTTTCCAGCATTGATCATTGGTCGATTCTCTACAATTTATCCGTCAGATACACGCATTTTGGGATGCGTTTGAACGATTAGATCAGCGTCTGAATGCAGGATACGCTGTTCGTCTTATTCGGACATTAATCTACATTATTTACATCGTTCATTTGGAGGCTTGTGGCTACTATGCTTTCAACCGATGGCAAGGGATGAATGCAAGCACTTGGTCTATTCCTAAGGATTCGGTATCACCGTGAGTTATTGATTAAAGACTTGATTTATATTTATCGAATTGTATTGAAAATTTAGGTTTCGTGTGCGATTTGGAAACATAGGGTTTGCAGCGTCTACCTAATTTTTCAACCTCTTCGAATTAAACTATTTTGTTTGAATATGACAGATTAATAAATTTCATAAAATTTCGAAAGTTAGATCTTTGGTATCAATCAAGTTACCCATGCGACAGAAATGAGGATCTAATTTATTTATACTTTGTAAAATGTAATCAACAGTTTTTGTCGTCTCCCTTGGGTGATTTCGACAAGTATTTTCATCGTCAGTGCATGATAATCTCATGATCCAAAAGGGATTCACACGATTATACGGTTTTATTCATAAGTACAAATATTTACCACAGCGTTCACAGTGCACAACATGACTCAGCCATTCGGCAGCGGTTAAAATTTTTCATTGTGATCATTCAAAATCCGAAAGCAGGAATTACTCTTTACAGCTAGAAGATAAGGGTTCACATTTTGACTCGAATATGAATGGTCAGCAGCAAGTTCTTCCAAAACCGTGGCTTTATTGGTAAAAGCTTTCATGCGTTTACACAACTGCTCTTATACAGCACGCGCGTTTTGTCTTAAGGTCGATATTTTAAAATTCCATAGGGTAGATATTCTGGAATACGAACATTTTTCATTCTATAGACTGAAATAACATCGGTGAAAGGCTACATTTTCTCGCTGCCATATTAGCAGATTTCGTTTTTTTTATTTCCACGATGTTTGTCACCGAATATTGTGATAATTTATTATACAAAAATCTGTTGATTCGAGCTAAAGAATTTTTTATATATTCTATACAATAATCCATCTACAAAACTTTAACATTTTCTAAATATATGATATATTATAACAGGTGTATAAATATCTAATTCAAAATCATACAATATCACCACGTTTGTTTTTGGCAGCTATGTCTATTCATTCTACCTGTGTTTGAAGACAGCTTCCTCAATCGGAGCGATTCCTCCGGCCACTAACCCGATGGAATTCCTTTTTATGACCTGCTATTGGCTCAGCGGAGTATTCGTTTCCGCTATTCTGATTGGTCAGGTGCGTTTCCAAATGTTATTGACTAGTTTCCCTCTAAAAGTGGTAAATATTTCATGGTTTCTATGAGATTCAAACAATATTGATGTTTGCTTGAGAATTAATGTGGGCCTTCTCGAAAAGTATTCTTAAATGTCAATGTTGATGGCAAACGATAAAGCACATTTTAAAATCAAATTAAAATAAATTGAATTAACTGCTTACAGGACAATAATTTGCAAGCGTTAAGCTTCTGCTTCTTAAGAAATTAGAACAATGATATCATTATTGATATCTTGACAAAATGGCATATGAATAAGTATCACCTTGAAAACATCAGAATACGGATTTAAGCTTTTCGTTAAAATAAGTATATTGTATCTATAAAACTATATAATTCCAGCGTACTTTATCATTGTCGATTCAACTTGTTTGGAAACCGAATATTTCTTCTAAAAATGGCAATACATTCATAAATATTCATCTCAAGAAAGCATACAAAATGTAGAATTCATCTGAGATAATAATGATACTAATCTACAAAAGCGGATGAGTATTTTGAACATCACATGGTCGATTAAAGAGTGAAAATCAGTTTTGCCGTCTAATAAACTTCAATTAAAAAATTCGATACAACTGTGAACACGGCACACAATTCATGCACCAAACTCGCTATCCTTTCGCTAAATCCACTTAAACGCAACCTGTTCGTTTTTGATTGCTCGCATATTGCGGTGTCCCGATTCCGGGTTTTATTTGAATCGAGTGCGTTTGCGAAGTGATTGCACACAATGCATGTGCGTGCGCTCATCACTTTAAACGCGAGAATGAACATCGATTTTCCGTAGCGGCCTTGTCCGACTAGCGACGGATTGTGTTACGTGGTGCATGGATTTGAGCAAACTCGGCTGCTTGAAGGAGGACCCAGCAACGTAACCAGTCCGGTGGTTATCATTGGCGTCATGAATCATCGGTTGTTGTGACTAAGAAATGGAGCTCGGCGTCTTATTCGGAAATATCAGTGATTGCTCAATAACAGTAGCAAGATTGTAAACAAAATCTCATGTTACAGGGTAATTATATGTTACCTTGAGGCTGGCCCATTTTATAACGATCTATGCGTCACAAAACATTCTCGCAAATAAAACGAAAACAAACAACCACTTACTAACTATGGATACAATACATTGAAAAAACTCATCCTATGAAATACATTTACATGATCAAAAATCAACCTGTTTTGCAGATACAAATATTGTGTTAACAAAACAAACATCGTGTACTCCTCATGAACGATTTCCGAATGCTCATATCCACGCGGTTGGTATAATACATTCAGGTTTTTCAAAACACTCATGAATGCTATGCTGGTAATACTTCGAACCCCATTTTGGTTATACAGTACTCAATTGATTATATCCAATCAATTGGTTTAAAGATGCCTCAGTGCCTCAATTTTAATAATAAAAACTTCATGGAAAGATTTAAATTATAGGTTTAATCTTCAAATTGGAACCAGAATTGATTTGAGGGTTTAACTAAGATTTGACAAAAAACATTCATATTACGAATATATTAAGTGTAGAATTAGAGCGATGGATGAAATGTGTCCGAAGAAACACGTTGCAAATTAGTAAAAGTTTGATGCATGTCAAAAGCAGAAAAATGCGTAATCGTTAATGTCAAGCAGGGTCGATTCCAAGTTCATAAAATACAACTCAATCATGTAATTTCACTTTGCTGAGGGTATATAATATTATTACTCGAGGATAGCTTCAGTCTTAATGGAAAGTTAGATAACACTGGAATCTTAGTTAAACAAAACTTTCCACGAAATGAACATAAAACAATGCGAACATGTAATTGTATGAATATAGTCTTGACCAAGAATCGCGTTTAACCGACCTAATGATATACCAGCATTCTTGAAGTTCAAAGGTATACCAACAGATGAAAACTTACGACTTCTAAGAGCAGCTAGAAATAAGGTCCACCAGACTGTAAGACTATTGTACTAAAATTAGCCTCAGCATGTAAAAATCTATGGATACCAGAAATGTTTACGATATATACGACGGGATCAAAAGAAAAATTGGTCCAAACATACTTTAGCGTCTTCCATTAAGTCTGTATCCAGTAAGACAATTATCGACAAAACTAAGAAGATAGTAAAATGTTTAGAGCAATTCTCATTTCTTTACTCTAGGGACAGCATGGGTTCACCGCTTGCAATTCAAAATGGTGAGCGCTTGCCTACCATTTGACATCTAGATACCCCAATAGTCTTGATAACCTCAATTGGGCAATTGACCGCTTAGCGAATGGAAATGGCACTAGAGACAACGAAATTCTTCCTGAGTTCATTATTACAGCCTTTTATGTATTTGTCGGCAAATTCTTTGATAGTCATATAGATCCAGCTACAAGTTTTAGCTGATAGACTTTACTCCGAGTTTAAATGTGGTTTCCGCAGAGGAAGATCAACCGTTGAAATGATCCTCTTCCTGAGAAAACTTCAAGAAAAGTGTTCGAACAGTGTACCATAATATACGCTGTTTTTATTGATTTAGCGCGGACATCCGAATACGTTAGCTCGGGGAACTTTCAAAATGCTTAATCTCATAGGCTGCAGAAATAATGTTCAAACGCGTTATTTCGATCCACTCACGCATGAAGGGCTCAGTCCATTTTAACTGTTGCAGTTAAGAAGCCTTTTTGAAATTCGCCGAGGCGTCAAACAAGGTGTGTTCTTGCTCCCATGGCAAGCTTTCAACTTGAACCAGTTGAGAGCACAAACCAAGGTGCGGGATGTGCTAATCCGTGACCTGCTATTTGCCAAAAATTAAGCATTTATTGCTCACTCCAAAGGACACCTTCAGTCGTTAATAGACTGTTTTTTCGTGTGCGTGCAAAGACTTTGGGTTAACAATCAGAATGGGCAAGACCAAACTCCTTGGTCAAGGGACTGTATCGCTTACCATCGTCACTGTTGGAAACTATCAAATTCAATCAGTACATCATTTCTCATATCTTGGTTCAACCATTTCGGATGACCTCTCGCTAGACACGGAGATTGATGAGCGGATTGGCAGAGCAGTTGTCATTTTGTCCCGATTGAATTCTCCAGTGCGGGGCAACATCAAATTGACTGTAATGACAAAGATGATGGCATACAGCGGGTGCGTATTGGATGCTTTACTTTGCGACAGTTAAATCTGGACCATCTACGCAAGACACGAAAGGAGAATGCATCCGTCATATCCGAAACATATCGTGGATGGGCAACGTGACTTATGATGGTGTGCTTTCTAAAGCTTGTCTACAGAGCATGTTCACCTTACTACGGCAGCGCCGCCTACGACTTGGTCACGACTACACAATGGAAAATTTTCATGCTTCATAAGATCTATTCGCTTGCGCTACAAAACGTTGTCAACAGTGATATAAAAGCTCTTGGCTTTGAACCTGCAAGTTGGGAAGAACTTGCTTTTGAATGCTCATTTTGAAGGCATTATATAAACCGTCATCGGCAAGTTTGGGTGGAGCTGCTCTACGTGGATTACGCCGAGGGCGTGCAACTGACGCCGATCGACCGATTACTTCCTATCGCTGCGAGCGCCGCGGGAGATATTATCCCTCCCGAATCGGACAGTTTAATAATTCGAAAAGCTGTGGAGTATGAAAAAAACATGCGAATGTGATGTATATCCATGGTCGACATCATCCGAAGAAGGACAACAACAACACTTATCAATAAGCATTAGAATTAAAACGTATCAATGATTTTTCTTATCGGTCAAATATGTGTTGATTGCAGTCCATGCACGGGAAGTTTTGTTCGCAAAGTTTAGGTAATTAAAAATGGATGTATTGAATGAACAGCAAAATATTATTCGAAAATTGTTGAACTTTCTTGTACTATAGCGATATACCAATGACAAGCTATTTTGAGTTTGATATATCTCAATACAAATGAGATAATTCAATATAATGCCTCGATCAATTATAGAGGATGATTGAAATTTAGTTCGATATCTGTGCTGTTGATGGGAAATATCGGTAAGAATAATATTCATTGATCGATTACTAAAAGATAGAAGGTACATTTTTAGAAGAGATTGAACCAGCACATGATATAAGGTTAATGCAATATAATAACGACGAGATGTGAAAAATGTTTTGTATAATTTATGATAGGATCATATGAAAAATATATTAGACCTGAGAATTGTTCATCTTATTACTGAGAATACTACATTGACCAGATAGAGCAAGTGAGTATGCTTAAGAATGTAGAAATTATCAGTCAAATACTACACATCAACCGATTACTTGATCATATACTCTAGGGAAAATCATTGTTATCAATAATCTTCATTTTAAGTAGATTATCACTTATCGGTAACCATCGGATATATATGTTAATCCATCTAGATTTTCATTGCAGTACCAAACGTGTTGAACGAATGCAATCAAATAGGTTGCCAACTGTGATATTTAAAGTCGTTTGATTTCACGCCATTCACACTGATTACACTTTAGTGGTTTCTATCAATAATCTTTCGAAGATATCAAACCTGGTCATTTCTTAAGAGACAAAGAGAAATTTAATCGATAGCAAAGTAAACAATGAAAGATGATCAGCCAGTTTTAACCTGTTGCACCCGCTGAAACAAGACAACGACACGATACACTGCTGTCATTAATATCATCATCTTCAACAACAAACTGTTTAAATGCAAATTATTCATGCCCAATCAATATGCAATTAAATGCTCAAGGTAAAATATTTGTTAAACATTAGTAGTTATTACTCATGTGAATCAAAATTAAGAGTTAAACAGAAACACGACACGGTTTCCAAATATAAACTTGAAGATAGGTAAAGTGTTGCTCACATCCCCATCCCTTACACTCCACTACCGGTTTCTAGCTGTTTGCCGTCGTCAGGTGGAGACAGTAAGATCATGTTCAGTGAGCCTTGAAACAGTGGTAAAGTGGTTAACAAAGTTATACTTGTATGCCACTGTTATATAGGGTTATCGCTTTTTCTGATGCGACTTTTGTAGGTCATCGATATATTGGACACGGCGAACGCAAACAAGGTGAACTATCGTCGCACAATGGATGCCACTCTGTCATGCATGCACCATCTTCACGCTCCTAAACAGGTTATTGACAAAGTTCGAACATGGTTTCTTTATAACTGGGAGCAACAGAAAACTTTTGGTCTGTTTAAAATCGTTTGTCTACTGTTTCATAGATAGTAGTATACAAAAATATAAATCAATCAGAAAACTGTGTATGGTATAACGCGTCCGGTCGATCACACAAAATCCGACGAATAAACATCAACATAACAGAATCTATACAGAAAACAACTAACCAACATTTATTTATAAATCATGCTGCCCGATGAATTATTGAGGCATTTAAATATCTGCTAATTCTATTTGGATTTATCAAATCGGAGTCGGAACGAGACGTTGACACACGTTGTTGGCCTCTTTTGATTAGTGTGTTACATCACAAGCGCATGATGGTTTTATGCTGCACAGCTTTTTAAATGACTAAACAATCCGATTCGGGAGTGAAAATCTCTCCCAAAGCGCTGACAGCGATAGGCAATGCTCAACCGACGTCTGTTGGTCGCAGGTTGACGGCTGACATACGTTTTAGCAGCCAAAACCTGTATCTGCTCGTCATCAGTTTGGACATGTTGATTTACACAGTGCCTACAAAATGCGCGTTTAAGAGCACATTCTTCCCAACTCGTGGTTCAAGGCCTCCAGCTGTCAGATGGCTTTGCGAACGTCTTGGTACCGCAAATGTGGTTTTTTCGAAAGTCAACTGCCTGAATCAACTCAAGATAGGGTAGATCTTTTGGAAAACGACCATTTTACATTCTTTGCACATGACCCACGCAGCGTAGGCAGCGATATCCTAGTAGGGTAAATATGCTCTTTAGACCCGCTTTATAAATCATTTCAGCATTCGTTGCTTTGTCCATCCACGATATGTTCAAAATACGGCGGATTTTTCGTAAATGGAAATCATTCAGCTTCAGTTCATTTCCTGCGTGGATGGTCCAGCTTTCACTAATTTATAATAAAGCATTCAGTACGCACTCGCTGTATACCATTATCTTCGTCCCCACAGTCAAATTGCGGTTGCTCCAGACACGAAAGTTCAAACGGGACGACACGGCATCTGCTTTGCCAATCCGCTTATCCATCTCCGTGTCTAGCACCATAATCAGGGTACCAACATATTGTAATGGAATAATTGTTCTTTGCGTCATGTCAATCGAGGCCAAATCATATTCTGGCCTAGCATACATTACGTTGTCAGTACAGAATTCAAGAAACTCGATCCACCATTGATCACCTCACATCCCGTGTTTCACACACGCTTGTTGATTGTGCCTCGATTAATCATTGTGTTCAAACGTTCAAACGCGAATTACATTCAACTACAAATCCCACAACAAAATAGAAGCTAATTGGTCAAACGCGTTCATTATGCACATGACATGGAACAAAACACATGCCCATCTTCTGACCTGAATATGTCTCTATGGGCTCTCCCTTGCATCAGATTTGCTAATCGATTTCGATCTAACCGGCTCACTTCAAATCAAAACTACCTTGTACTCGTTTGACCTACCTTAAAAAATTACATATCGTTCGATAGCAGCCTATGTTGTACATTTCTTCATATTGCCGAGAATGTTATGATAGGTTATTATACAATCCTTTCGAAACGCAAACAATTAAGTGTTTGCTATAGTCGTCATCGATCGTTTCGACGTTAGTCGGAGGGTGGTGAATTTCATATCATCAGAAAGCTGGTGAATAGCAATCGTTGTTCCCATATAATTCTGTGGTTTTTGTAAAGCTATATGCTTTTTATACCATTAAAATTGAATTGAATTCTTTGTCTGGTAATTAGCAATCGTCGCTTATGCACTTCACACTTCCACAATATTTCAGGTAATGAATTGTGTCATCCTATCACTTGTCCAGTGGGTGAACTCACTACCATTACAGTTTCATTTCAAGTAAAGCGAAGAACTTCACCGGCCATACCATATTCAGCGTCCTTAGGATAAGATAAGTAGATAAGTAGACTAAGAAAACCATGTTCTAAAAGATTTACAAAAAATTATTGCCCCAAAACTAACAAATCAATCGGAGACCGTATATATTTAGGTTATATAGTCACAATATCTTTTAAATGCATTGTTGCTGTAATGCATGGTAAATTAAATTTTACAACTCTAATATCTTTCGTTCTTGCACTTAGATGAATAGCAAACTCATAACCTAAAATTAGTTGTTTCAGGTAACTAATATGCGATTATTTATTGTATGATTAATTATCGGAATTTTTTCTTTTACCTTGCCTCATTTAAAACCATCAAATCAAACACAATCTGTCTAACTAAAATAATAAATGAGAATTTCGTATTGGGATATATATGTCAGAACAATCGAGATTAAACCCTTGTCTTGTCCTAACATCTTTTACGTTGTTGACATAGGCTTCGTTGACACTCGGTTTCGAATCAACCACGTCACACATGCTTTTCATGTCCGCTTGTTCATGGCATAACAAATCAAATTGAAGTCAACCTTCGACTATTGGAACGAGTACCAAAACTTGTGGGATTTTACTCGTGACTTAGATATCTCGATAAATACGGTCTACTCATTCGGTCACATAGTTAATTAGTGTAACGAACCTAAACATCAGAATGATTTGGTCCAGGAATTTATCGTGCATGTATATTTTGGCATTCCAGACGAGAATTCCCTTTTCGAATCACTACCCATAAAGTTGAAAAGTGATTTGGCAATAAGCGTTCACTTTCGAACATTGAGTAAGGTCTCCCTTTTTCAGGTGAGTTGTTAAATGATATTCTGAAATGAATGGCTTGGTAATTTCATTATTATTTTATAAAATATGGGATTGGATGGTGCGATGTTTTAATTTAACAAGACAACCTAATTCCCAAAACGCATTTGTTGCGGCATTGTTGGAAGGAGACTGAGCAATATACAATGATATACAATCGTGCTGTATTTCTTAATTGTGCAAGTAATACTGTGTCTAATTTATTTGCCAGAATTTACCAGCGCAGGTTTATCACTGCCAGTACCCCTTTACTATAAATCTGGTTCCAAGGATGTCACGGCCGGAGCGGTTTGGGGGAAAAGCTCCCAATTTCAAAAATGGCCGAATGTCGCGCATCGTATGGCCTGCACGTGTGGTTTTGTGTGACAGTCGAACTGCTCCTACTGACAGGATAATGGGCGATGGCTGCTCACTAGTGTCTAAAAACCAACTTGCTTCGGGAAGGTAGAGTGGTAAGGCCATGAAGGCTGCCTACCTAGAGGAAGAAAAACTCTTATCTCAAACCTCCACTGCCTCGTGGCTTCATCCAATCATGTAAAAGTCTTCATGAGTCAAACTCGAGGAAGAATACAGAACCGGAGTCCCATTAGGCAGTCCAAAGTTTTATTCAACACCGTTCTACCAACCCCTGCGACGACATCGTTGCCCAAAACTATCAGCCTATTTGTTCCTTTGGTTCCAGTGGTGTTGTGGAGGTGAAGCACTTGCTGCATTGGCAGCAGCTAGTTCTTCATATTGAACTGGCGTTTATCTCAACTTACCAATTGGGAGGACACACCTTCCCGCTTCTATGGATAATAACACTGAAATCAGTAGAAACCGGTTAAAAGCTATGGCTTGACTGGACTTAAGCTAAGCGCCTAGGGCTGCTTCCGATGTTGGGAGAGATTTTCAGGTTTCATTGGACGGCTACCGCCCGCCTCAAGCTTGGCAGCCCTCCAGACAATAAGGTACCATCTCGCCAGGTTCTGCTATCCTCATTAGGTGCATGGGGATTACGAATCACCCGACAAGCAGATCGTATTTTTGCATACCAGCAAAACGAATTAATAAACAAAAAAGATCAGCTTTGAAATTGGGAACCTGGAACGATCGGTCCGTGCATAGGGCTGCTTCCGATGTTGGGAGAGATTTTCAGGTTTCATTGGACGGCTACCGCCCGCCTCAAGCTTGGCAGCCCTCCAGACAATAAGGTACCATCTCGCCAGGTTCTGCTATCCTCATTAGGTGCATGGGGATTACGAATCACCCGACAAGCAGATCGTATTTTTGCATACCAGCAAAACGAATTAATAAACAAAAAAGATCAGCTTTGAAATTGGGAACCTGGAACGATCGGTCCGTGCTCCCAGGATTGCATGACGACATCTCGAATAACAGAGGAGTAAGAAAATCAGATTTGATTAACAATAAGATAAAAAAATGTTGAAGGTCTACGTGTTTGCCCTGTAAGTGATGCGGTTACCAGACACTGGTATGCTGTCAGAAAGAAACTACACATTTTTTGGAAAGGAAAGAATTTCGTTGAGCCTCGACTGCATGGAGTTGGGTTTGCCGTGCGAAACAGCCTACTAAATGAATCATAACCAAGCTGAAGCGGGAGCGCACGGATTTGGACTCTAAATATGAAGTGCATTACTAGTATCATTACGTTGGTCAACGTTTATGCATCAACGCAGAGTTGGTGTAGATTACGAGTCTTGGAAAAACTGTCTCGGAAAGTTCGGAGTGGGTAGGGGCAACACCTTTTAGAACTGTGCAATCAGTTCAGTCTTTTGTGCCAGTAACACTTTCTTTCAAACAAAACTACAGCATAAAGTCTCTTAGAAATATCCTTGGTCTAAGATTTGGCATCAGTGTGATCTTATTCTTGTTAGGCGCACTAATATAGGAAGGTTACTGCTCAACAGATCATATCAAAGTGCAGACTGCGAGACTGGCGAGACGATTCGCTGGTTTGTGCAAAACTGAATTTTCCACATAATAGAGTTCACCACTCCAAATTGTCTGCTAAGCCAAGGATGGAAGTCACTTGCATGTGCGTACCTAATATAGCAGCTCAGTTTGAAAAAGCCTTCACCACCGAGTTCAACAAGGCAACCCCAATCTAATAGGCTTCAGAAAACTGGAAATCTCTAACAAGTTGCATATGCCTAGTCGCCTTTTCCACTTACGGTGAGATAACCATTGTTTTGGACGAGCAGTGTCAGTATGCTTTAAGTTCAAAGGTAAGCCAACAGATGAAAACTTACGACTTCTAAGAGCGGTTCGACATATGGTCCAACAGACTGTGCAAGACGATGTGCAAATGACTATTGCACTGAAATTCGCCTCACTATAAAAAGCTGCGGATACTGGAAATTTTCATGGCATGCATGGTGGGACCAAGAGAGCCATTGGTTCAAACAAACTTAAAACGGCTTCCATTAAGACTGGGTCTGGCAACCGATTGTCAACAAATTTAAGAAAATAGTAAGCTGTTTAGAGCACTTCTCATCTATCTACTCTTGGTACAGCACGGTTTAACAGCATGCACTTGAAATGTTGAGCCCTTGCCATCCGTTGAAAATATAGATACTCACATTCAGAATGCTGTCGGCATTTTTTCTAATGTGTTACAGTCCCGGCTACAAATTTCAGCTAATAGAATTTACTACGTATTTAAATGTGGCTTTTGTTGGGGAAGTTCAACCGTAGAAAATGATACTCTCAGTTAAACAACTTCAAGAAAAAATGTCGCGAAAGGAATATGTTAATATACGCTGTTTTTAGTTGATTTATCGCAGACATCCCAATACGTCAGTTGGGGGTCCTTTCCAAATGCTTAATCTTATAGACTGTATAAATACTGCTCAAACTCGAAGTGATCGCAAGCTTTCAAACTGAACCGGTTGAGAGCACAAACCAACTTGCTGGATGTGCTAATCCGGGGCCTGCTATTTACCGACAATATATGAGTTATTGCTCACTCCGAAGAACACATGTCGCTAATTGACTGATGTTGTCGGCATGTAAAGACTTTGGGCTAACAATCAGCATGAGCAATACTGAAGTCCTTGTTCAAGGGATTGTATCGACTACTATCATAACTGCGGGAAACTGTCAGAGTAAAACAGTACATCACTTCAAATATCGTCGTTCAACCATTTCGGAAAACATCTCGCTAGATACGGAGATTGAAAAGCGCATTAGTAGAGCAGATGATATTTTGTCCTGATTGAACTCTATTGTTTGGAGTAACCGCAAGTTGACTGTGAAGACAACGATAATAGTATACAGCGCGTGCGTACTGAAAAGTTTATTATATGTCAGTGAAACCTGAATCATCCATGCAGGACATAAACGGAAGATGAATGTATTTTATTTACGAAGCATCCACCGTATCTGGATGGACAAAGTGACTAATGCTGAAGTTCTTTCTAAAGCTTTTATTCAGAGCGTGTTCATCCTACTACGACAGCTCCGCCTGCGGTGGCTTGGCCACGTCTACTGAATGTAAAATGGTCATATTCCAAAAGATCTACTCCATATTGAGTTAAACTACCGAAGTCGACAATTGGGTAGACCACAGTTGCGGTAAAAAGGCGTTTGCAAAAGAGATATGAACGCTCTTGGTATTGACCCCGCGAGTTAGGTAGTACTTGCTATTGACTGTCACATTAAAGGCATTGTGTAAAGCGTCATCTGTCAGCTAAGGAGGAGAAGATACTGCTTAAGGTAGATCACGCCGCTGGCGTGCAACTGATGCTGATCGCCGGAGAACTGCCTAACGCTACGAGCGCTGCGGGAGAGATTGTTCCTCCCGAGTCGGACTGTTCAGTCATTTGAAAAGCTGTGGAACATGAAGAAATCATGAGATTGTTATGTACATCCATTTTCGACATCGATTGAAGGAGGCCAACAACATGTGGAAACCTGCAGGAGTATAAGTGACAGCATCCCATTCCTATACATCTATCTAGTATTTTCTAAAAAATTATGTCTTAGGCCAAATGCAATCTATTATTTTGCAGTGCATTGCGTAACTTATTATATGTGATTGCATAAAATAAAATTTTGATGTCAGCAAACTTGTAAATGTAATAATTCATTATCCACATTAGCTTCATGGTCTATTCAATCAGATCAGTTTAGTATGCGTTCTTGAAGGTACCGTTACTTTGATATGGATGAATTATGGTAAAAATAAACAATGAAGCAATGCATGTTGCTAGAAGCACTTTCTTTGTATCAACACGCTCTCATATTAAAGACGGCAGAACAGATAGGAACAAATTTCGAACACAAGTATCAACATAATTTTATTCTGGAGCACCGTAATAGTTTCAAAAATAAAATCTTCGTTCAAAACTATTCATAAATATGATAAAAAGTTGGTAAAATTGTAGCCGGCCTCGTTTAATTTGCACGGATCGTAGATATTCCACAGATTTTGATAAATCAACGAAGCATTAGAGACCATAAGAAAAGATGATGAATTTTTAATCATATCATGGTAAAAATGGAACCGGTCGTCTTTTTTGCGAATTCATTGAAATCGTTTCTTAACGTTTCTCGCTCGATGAAACGAGGCTTATTTGGCCACACACTGCACCTAAATTACAGACCCAAATTTGTATTCATTGATTTGAAACATTTGGCAGTCGATAATGTTGTTTTGGCCACCAGAGAGAGAATGGCACGAATGGAAACCAACAGTTTGGCTGAATTAACTTTGGTTGGATGTCGTTGTGAAAGTCTGTCCTTTCGAGATTTGTGTCCACGATGTAGCCGCAGTGATGTGTTCATTATTGATTGATTCATTCAACGATATGGTTTGAAAACTGTTGCTATGTAAGTATAGGATTCGGAAAAGTCAACAAACTCTAATATTACATAACAGTGATTAAAACTATGATTGTTTGCGGCTGAATTTAAGCGTCCTCCACACACTTTCTACGTCAGCACACAGAAATTCCGATTCCTCTGTCACTGAAGGAGTTAAGGTAGAACTTGTATCGGTGATTTGGTTCATAATGACACGTTGATATTTTGTTGTAAAATGTGTACCAGTCTAAACTATTGGCCAGTTTTAGAATTACGAACTTAAACTGACACTTTTGACCACCACTATGGTAAACACCGTGCTTAACAATTAGAACCAGTATCGATACAAAGTTCCACGAGAGATCAAAATTATCAGTAAACACCTGAAAACCGACTCTATCGTGAAAGTTGCAGGACCTGTTGGTACTGAGCACAGTGATGCCGAGAATCCTGCTCCAAAAACGGATGTCGACCGACTCTATCGGAGTCGGTGATGTAATTTACCCAACATCTTTGACACGTACCTATATTACCTGCTCAAATACTTATCATCCAACAATTTTATCACGATCAAACATCAAATGTTTGTACACCAACGCACAATGTTTGATAAATAAGTTACCTGAACTAATCGAGCTTCGTCAAAAATATCCACCACTCCTGTTAGCCTTAACGGAAACCTTGTTCAATCAGCAATTAGCTGAGGAGGAAATTTCCATTCCAAACATGTTCCTTTTTCATCGTACTGGAATGGACCGTGGAGGAGGAGGTGCTGCTATTTACTATGATCAACACCTCACGTTCAGAGAAATCACGGATAATGATTTGATACTGGAAGATACAATTTGGTGTTCACTTGAATTAGCAACAGGTGAAAACTGTGTTGCTGGTGTGATTTACCGACCACCGTCAGCAGACGAAGCATACAATGGTAGTTTAATTGAGAAAACTCAGCTGGTTGTTTCCAGATATCAAAACAACGTCCTGATCATGGGTGACTTTAATCTCCCGAATTTACTAAAAAGCGAGATTCCACCGGTGAACTCTCTTGATCATCTATTCTACAAAATGTTCAACGAAATTCCTTTATTCAACCACATCTCAAGCAGCACTCGCTTCAGAGGCACAACACACCGTCCATTCTCGATCTTGTTTTGACTAGCGAGGAAAATGTCATCGAGGATATCCGTTATGAAGCACCTCTTGGAAAGAGTGATCATGTAGTCATTGTTTTCGACTATATATCTGAAGCGAAAAGAGCAAGTGATGCACAGAAATTGATAAGAAAAATCGATACGGTTGCATTATCAATGTCTCTTCAAGAAGTCGCCGACTGGGCACCGATTAGCACTGATGTCCAACAATGCTGGTCATCGATACTTCAGAAAATCAACCGAAAAATAGAACTCCACTCAAAATATGTTTCAAAACAACTGAAAAAAGGATTCAAATTCGTGATCCGGAGTCGAACACGGAAATAGATAAAGGTGAGAAACTGTGTGTGGAGAAGCCACATATTGCATTCAACACCTGAATCTTGGGAATCTTACCGTTTGTTGAGAAACAAAGTTACTAAACTTGTCCAGGAGGATAAAGAAAAGTATCAAATGAATCTGATGGATAAAATTGAACGAAATCCGAAGCTCCTCTTCCAGATCGGGAACAGAAAGGCCAGGGTAAAGCCAGGTGTTTCTGCTTTACTTACAACAACTGGAACTACATCCACAGCTCTCGAAGCCGCTAACGAACTCGCTCAATTTTACTCTAGAGTGTTCTACCCTAACGAGCGCGTATCCTACGATTTACCTGCATTCAGGTCGCAGAATACAATACACGAAATCGTTGTAAAACCCGAGAGTGTCCTGGTAAAGCTACGCGGGTTAAATACAAAAAAATCCCCAGGTGCTGATGAAATAACACCATTCATCCTAAAGCAATGCGCCCATGCTCTATTCTCACCACTCTCTGACCTTTTCAACCTGTCCTTGAGTTGTAGCACGGTTGCTAATGACTGGAAAAGTGGATTAATCACTGCGATATACAAAGGAGGGAACCGATCTGATGTGTCTAACTACAGACCAGTCACGTTGTTGCCAGTGGTCTCTAAAGTTCTGAGAACGACTTTTAGCTGACGAACTCATTAAACATTTGGAACAAAATAAGCTGATTTCCATCGCACAGCACGGATTCAGGACAAGACACTCCTGTCTCACCAATCTTCTCATAACTCTTGATAATTGGACTCGAGCCGTGGACGATGGATGCCCTATCCATGATTGTTACTTGGACATGTCTAAAGCTTTTGACCGTGTTAACCACAGCATACTGCTACAAAAATTGGAGCAGCTCGGGGTGTGCGGCAGACTATTGGCATGGATAAAGGATTACTTGACTGGTAGAGTTATAAGGGTTAGAGTTGATGGGGCACTATCCAGCCCAGTAGACGTTACAAGTGGCGTACCTCAAGGCTCAGTCTTGGGGCCAATACTCTTCCTCGTGTACGCGAATGATATACCCGAAATCGTACGCAGCAAAATCATTTTATTCGCGGATGACATTAAAGTCTGGACTAGCATACGCACCATAGAAGATTGCCAAATTCTCCAAAAAGATCTCGAAGCACTTCATAATTGGTCCTTGCGGAACTGCTTACCATTCAACATCCAAAAATATAAAATGTTGAACGTCGGTAAATCATTCGAATTCACATACTCTCTGGGATCTCAGCAACTTTCATGGGTTACTGAAGAGAAAGACCTGGGCGTGTGGATTAGCAGTAACCTGAAGTCTTCACGGCACTGTTCTGTTGTATACAAAAAGTCTTGCCAAATCTTAGCATTGCTCAGAAGGATCTTTGGTCGTTTCTCAAAGCAGATACTCCCACGTATAATTAACACCTATATCAGACCAACAATGGAGTATGCTGTTCAAGCATGGTCCCCATGGTTACAAAAGGATATGACCTTGCTGCAACGGGTATACCACCGCGCTACAAAACTGGTGACCGGGCTATACAACAGGCCATACGAGGAGCGGATTGCAACACTTAACCTCTTTGGGGGACTTTTTTCGTACCAGTCGTCTCAGGGGTGACTTATCCTGCTTTTAAACATTCTGCATACAGATCACCCCTTGAAACACTGTTTCATCGGCAAGAAGCACGTGGTAGCAGATCGCATTGCTACAAGTTAATTATTCCACACTCCAGATCAAATTGTCGAAGGTTTTTCTTTGCTGTCAGAGTTTGTGTTATATGGATTTCCCTGCCCCCAGAGATCATTTGCGCAACAAGCCTGAACATGTTCAAGGCTGAACTTGACAAGTATATGTTGACCAAATCCAACCTTGCACCTGAATACACGTGCTTACTTTCCATATGGATAAAACATTTGTATTGTTTTTATGCATTCCCTATATTTTTAATCTGTGGTTACTGTAAAGTGTTTGCTTTTGGGACCATTAAAACTTTGAATTCTTTGAATCCTTTCGAAACAAAAATTATTACGGGTTCGCGAGCGTTGTCGTCGGTTTTGTCGCAATGTCATTGTTCAAGATTCAAGAATTTATGGTAACAAATAGCACATAAATCCACAATTACCAGAGCATAGTAAACATTAGTTCAATAAAATGAAATGATATAACATATTCCAGTTGAATGCTTACCTTGTATCAATACAAAAGTGTTGTCAAATCGTTATGCGACAAATACGTTTCTAAATTCGAATGGAATTTCAACGTGGGGAGCGGTAACAATAAGTTCAGGGAAGACATTCCAAAGGAAACACACACGTAGAGAAAAAATATCGGCGTCAGCTAATACTGAAACGGGGAATTTGTAGTGTCGCTGAGCGGCTGTGTGTATGTTGTATCTCACGGTATCCAAATAAATGTTTTAAACGA